>CAEGAF010135728.1:0-19510 GCA_903067075.1 Micropoecilia bifurca | reverse complement strand
AAATATAAAAAATGTCATTCAAACTGCATTTGCCTTGTTTTACTTTTTACTTATACTTTTCATTACATTACTTAAGTACATACATTTTTACAGTACTTTCCATACTTAAGTACAAGAAAATTCAGATACTTTAAGACTTTAACTCAAGTAACATTTCAGTCAGTGACTTGGACTTTTACCAAAGTATTATTTTGGAGAGGTAACTATACTTTTACTTGACTATGAGATTTCAGTACTATATACAACACTGTCCAAAACACTGGTATAGGTTTCCACTGGATGTGCTAAAATACAAAATCAGGGAAAATCAGATTTTAAATATTAAACCAACTTAAAGAAGATGGGTAAATGGAGGGAGAGGTTCCTGGATGCAACAATTTTAACCTTTTACTTCTTGAAATGTGGTAGGAGTGACACTTCAGTTGACTCTCATTCATGGTGATTTACACGGCCTCTATAAGGTGAGACTCCCTGTTACCCATGAAGACATGGGAGCATCGCTCTGAGACCCACTGCTGGTAGGAATGTATGAAACATGACAAGAAGTGAGGTGCTGCCCCAACATGTTCCAGATACTGAGCGGAGAAATTATGAGCTAATCTGTGCAGAGCATTGCAAGAATGTCATGACTGCATGAGCTCAAACAGAAAAAGTTTTCTAATGACCAAAAGCTTGCTGTCAGCCACATGGAGACTGTTGCTATACCAATCCTCCTGGCTGCAATGGTTGGACAGCAGGCTGTATTGCTGTGCTTGTTATTAGTCAATCATGCTGGGGTGAAGTCCATTGCCAATATTTATAAAAACAGTGCATTTCAACCTAGTTTGTCATTGTCAATACACACACATCAGACAAATCACACTAATTATCTCGTCATCAGGGCATATGATATATTTGGGGCAGTGATAATTTTGTCATCAAAGTTAATTGAAAAAAAAAATAGGGAGAGGACTTAAGCCAGAATCAAAATTGATCCAAGAAAGGAACAGGGATGAACTGCAGATGGCTCATGGGCTGGAGGGGCTTACTGATCCTCATGGGATGCTAAACGCTGTTCCATGTGTTCAGATGAACCAGTGCAGCTCAAACTGCTGGTCCTGATAGAAAGGTGTCAGAATACAAAGAGGATTACAGTTTGGTGTGTTTGTGGCTACATAGCAACAGACCAGTCAGGATGGAGACAGCCGCGGCATTTAAGCAGATAAACGTGTCCTGTTATAAAGCAACAATGGTTCAGGAATGGTTTAGTGAACACAGAAAGATTTGGATGTTACATTGGCCTCCAAATTCTCAAGTTCTCAATCCAAATGAGACACTGTGGGATGTTCTGGACAAACAGACCTGATCCATGGAGTTAGGTTTTCCAGCCCAGCTGGTCCGCTGCCTTCTTGGCTGCTGATCTGATTAATGATAGGCTGGCATCAGCAACTTAGCTGCCAGCGCTGGCGAATGAGAGGATTACTCACTTGTCTCAGCTTTGGAGATGCTACTGACTAACATACCTACTCTGCTGTCCATTAGTATGGACAAGTTGGTGCTAGCATTAGCAAAGCTAACAAGCAGCAGCTGATGACTGACATTCAACAATCTTTAATGAATGTAATATTAAACACAAGACATATTTATACTCAATAATATCATGAATAATCTGGCTTTATAATCACAGATATTGTATATGTCAATCTTTTATCATAATATTTTTTTCTGTGTTGACATGTTTATTCCAGTGGTTGAGCAGCTTGGGCATGCTAGTTGTTAGCCTCTAAAATGCTAACACGAGTAGTCTCGTTTTGGTGCCATTGTTAATCGGATCAGTACCTACCTTAAGAATGGACATATTGTCCTGTGACAAAGACATTGCCATCGCTGGTTGTGCCTTAGCCTGAATTTTGGCCCTAATGCCACATCGTATGAGAAGGTAGTGTGGAAGTGAAGAAGTTTTCAGATCGTTCAGCTGCGCCACATGCTGAGCAACCATCACCCTGCCAACTCTCTGCTCGACTGTACGATGTTTTTCTAAAATGCTCAGCTTTAGTTTTAGACATTTAGCCTAGTTAGTTGGAATAAGAGCTTATTCTGAAGCTCTGGTGGTAATCAAGCCAAGGTTCAGCAAAGGAAATGTATTCCAGTGTTGCAAATAAATGTAATTCATCATGGTGAATTAATGATTTTAAATTGTGTAGTAATTATTCATTCACTTAATTCCAGGTTTGTTTCAAATGTTATAAATTAAATAATTATTTTGAAAAAAGCCAGATTATCTAGTATTTACCTGCATTACACAATCGGGCATCAATCACCTGAACAGAAAGAAGCATGAAAGTGAAAAGGATCTAAGTTATGGAACTAAAGTCATTTGGAAGCTCCAGCTTTGCAGACTGGAGATGCCAGTGCAACCATCGTGACAGACCGAGCTTTTCCACTCTTGTCCTCTGATACTTGAGTATGTAGATTTATTTCCACTTAAACACAATCCATAACTCTTAGCAAAAAGTTCATTTGTAACCAGCAAACATGGCGCTCATGTGTTTTGTCTCCTCTGGGCTGCTGCCTCTCTGCAGACCAATCTCATTTCTTCACTCTGTCAAAACAAACTTGGCCATGGATCAGGAGTTTGAAAAAGCTTCTTAGGATTTTTTTTAAAACCTGATGTTACAGCTGTAGCTCAGCAACAGATGCCTAGTGAAACAGAACATGCTGCAGAGACTGGGCAGCATGCAAAGAAACCCTGGTTTTCATGTGACAACTTGCAAACACTATTGATCTCTGGAGATGTGATCAATCATCAATGTAGCATTAATGTGTTGGGATCATTTTCTGTTCAAGGTCATTAACAGCCATAACTTTTTATGTGATCCTGTAGACTTGAGGGAGTCATAAACAGAGCTGCCAAGAAAACAGTACAGTACGTTTAAATATTGTTTCAATTAAACCAAAGCAGTTTTTATCTGTATTCTCTCAGCTCACATACATGTGAAATGATATTCAATACTGTTAAACTTTTAGAAGTTCTCACTGAATGCAGAGATAATATTTTAGCAAATAATTGTGTAGTTTTATCATTATATTTTGTTGCCCATGAGTACATTCATGATCTTGATGTGGGCCCTGACTCACTTCATCTCTTGTGTTACAGAATATTGGGCCTCCAGGCACAGACTGAACCACAGCTTTATGAACCTATTAACAGTTGAAACAGGAACAGGAAGCATTTTGTTGCATGAATGTGACATCATGTTAACAAAGACAAGCCACTCACAAAAGCAAACTGTTGGCTGAGTTTGTGAATAATCAAAATGTTTAACTTCAAAAAACCAGAAAACAAACAGCATCATAAAAACCTGAGAACAGCAGACACAGCAAAGAGGAAGTTGTAAATAAAAAAAGCATAATTAGTTTCTAAACCTGTTAATGTTTGAACATCTCACAAAGTACTCAATTATATTATGACTACTCATCCAAACTGAGATGAGAGAAAAGAAGAGATAAGCAGCCAACAGGTTAAATGTTAACTCTGTCATAATTAGTTATGAAGTTGGACCCAAAGCAGGCGAATGTCAACCTGATGTTGTAGGTGATGATGATTTACTGAACTTGAAGATATTAGGCAAATGGAGAGATAAGAGGAATGTTAAGCATGGGCTGTGATGAATACTGAACAGTGATGCAAGGAAACATGAGGAACGGTGTGGAAATAGACAATGGAAGAATCTCACAAAGAGCTAATGACATTGACTGTTTCTGTACTGAGTTAGAAATAAATCAGGAGAGATGAATCAGTGGAACGCACAGTGTTTGAGAAACCAAACAGAGAAGATCACAGAAAATGACTATAAAACTGAGAAAGGAACACAAAACGATCAAGCTATACCAAAGATAAATTCTAAAAGCCAACACATAACCTCCATGAAAGCATAGAAATCTGTTATTTTACTAGAGATGCCATGTTGAATAAAGTTGGTTCTGGACAAAACATTTCATACTTCACAATAACATGGCTGCAGACCTCTTAGAAAGACCCACAGATTCTTCACACTGACATATTTCTATATAACAAGCGTTGAGCGCCACGCAAGAAAACAAAGTTTGTCCAAATGATGCACCAAGAACAAACAGCAAGAAATTCCAACCAGGGCCAAAGGAGGATGGCATCATTTACCATCAGCTTTGGGAGAGAGAAAAAAACTGTTTCTGCGTAGAATTTATTAAAATGACAATATCAAAACAAGAATAGAACAATGAGTGAACAAAACTACACAGTGGCAGCTACTGTATCTTAAAGCCATTTTCTTGTGCTTCTTGTGGATTTTTATGTTACCAGGTTCTGCCTCACAGACCACTGACATGCACAGTGGGCACATACAATACACTATCAACTACTGACCATTCGCTGCAAGTTCAGACAAATGCTTGTTAAATCCAATATTTCAGACAGACACAGCATGCTGACCAACTCAGGAATATCCAGTCCCTCCTTCTACTGTAGACTGTAGAAGGTAAAAAAGGTAGAAAAAAATATTGTGACATCAAGCAGAGCATAGAGACTAATACTACCGATGTATTTTCCAAATAACATATTTGGAGAAAATTACAAAAAAAAGGAATAAACCCTATGTTCATCCCTAGAAAAAAATACCCGGTTTATTTTTTTTATGTATTTTTTTATCGGCTCTAGTGGCCTCCATTTGACAGTAGGCAGACAGGAAGGTGGGTATCGAGGGAGGGGGAAGACATGCGGTGAATGAGGCATGGTCGGGGGTCGAGCCGGCGACAGCTGCGGTGAGGACTCAGTCCTCAGTATGTGGGTCGTGCCTTATCCCCGGCGCCACGGTTTATTTTTTTTTTTACAGAATTCTTTTTCCTACCTCTTTCATTAAGAAGGCCTTAAAAAAATCAAAAACACTTTGGGAAAAAAATCCTGACATAAAAGATCATAATTCATGCATGACAGGGCTAAAATAAAAACATGTACAAAGGCTGAAAGAGGTACATGTCAAAAGAATCTAGATTTCTAAAATAGATCACAAAGATCGTTGCTTTCAGGTGTTTGTGCACCTGAAAGCAATGTCTCCTCTAGAAAAAACAGCTGCACCTCAGCATTTGTCTTTCAGGTTCCTCCTCATGTTGTGCCCTTTACATCCAACATTCAACCATAAAAGGTTAATGCACAAAACCTCATGAATTTGAAAGTGCATTCAAATGAGTGAATGCACTTCACTCATTTGCATTCAAGTGATTGATGCATTCAAGTGATTGATGATCAACAGCGGTACCCATGGAGAAGAGTAACAGCAACAACAACAAAAAACATAATATCACAAAGCAGAAATTGAGGCAAGGATGTGTCCTACACACACACACACCAGTCCTACAAACACACACCAGTCGCAAGCTACAAGCATCTTACCTATATAAGGATAAAAACAAATGGACTGCAACTTTTAATGTTTATAAGAAGTTGTAGAGGAATATATTCCTACACTGAGGAGTGACAAAGTAAAGAAACTTTCTCACTTGCTGTTAAAAATCTTTCATATTCACCAGTTTGCAGCATATATGAGAGCTGAGGATTAAAGGTTACAGCTGATCTTTCATAATTAAGTTTCTGTGCTTACCACTTTTTTCATATCTAGGTGACTGGAGCTTTAGAAAGCAAAAAGGAAAGTAGATTGTTTTCTCTCTAATGGTTAATGCAATCATAGTTAGATGTGAACCAAACATTTCAGTACTTTATACCCTTTGCTTCTGTTGCAGTTTCTCGTGCTTTAAGGTACTCTTTATCCACACATAAAATACCTTTTTCTTGTTTGAACTGATGGCCAAGGTGACAAGTTTGTCTCTTTGTGCAGAAGAAAATCCATTCCTCCTGAAGTCTTTTCTCCCAAGACAGGTCAGCTGTTACTTCTTTGATGGCTTTTACATCTCCCTTCCACAAAACCCATTGATTTAGCAGAAGGTTAAGATATCAGTTGTCCTTTAGTGGGTTATTCCCAGGACATCTTTCTTATCAACTTCACTGAGGTGTGAATTGCAATGAAACAGTCAGCATCATTCAACAAACTGCTGCTGGAGTCACTTCTTAGAAGGACACAGCATAGCAAAGGAATGTTAACCAAACAAGCCAGTTTTTAAAAAAAAAAATAAAGGAGTTTGAAGTTTTAGTGTTCTCAGTGTTCTTTCTGACTCATTTGCTTTTAAAGAATCCTAATAACCGACTTGAAATGTTAAAATTATTAGGCAGGAGAAAGTGAAGTAGAAATTCATCGTCAAACAGTATTTATGACTCAACTCCACTGTTGTCCTGACCACTATATAGACAACAAAAAAATCAACGTAGAAGATATAGATAGTGAAAATATCAGAAAAATTGACACTGATTAAAACAATTAAATGAGGTTTTACTAAACATGGAATCTCTTCAAAGATTTTGGTAATTTCTTATAATCCGATTTTTTTTCCTCACAGAAGCCTGACTGACAGGAGCCGTATGAATTATCTTGGTGTAAATCAACATCAATCAATAAATGTATTTCACATTCTTCTAAATAACTGAAGAGGATGAGGAAGAGAAAGCGGAGTGGTAACTGTCTATTAAAAATATGTAATACATTAATACTTCAACCACAATGTTAATTTTTTTTTTTAATATCTAGCCCATAGTTTGTTTGTTTTGGTTTTTTTTCCTGGTTATAAAGACTAAACTCTCAACTGTTAAATAGTCAATGAAGCCTCTATTCTGATTTGATAGATTTTCATTTGTCAGATTTCTTATTTGGCTCAGTGTTAAGTACAGATAAAGTTATTATTGTGGTGGAATTGAACAGCCATACTGGTATCAGTATTGCCCAGAATGTTATCTCAGATTACATTGACTTTGCTCCAAATAGTTGCAGACCTCCTCCCTCCTGTCCACAAAGCCTTCACCTTGTGCTTATATGATATTTAGGGTGAATATTGAATCCCAATCCTATCTTGTATTTCCTAATGACCTTTGAGTTTAGTACATTGTTACCAGAAATTTTATTTCTAAATCTTTAAACAATGTTTTAGCAACTTTTAAAAAATCTGTCCCATTTATAATTTCTTTTGTATTTCAGGAACACACGACAGAGGGCAGTAACCTGACCTTTACTCCTTCACAACCTGATATTCAGTTTTACTGTCATGAAGGCCGTTAGCTAATGGAGTTTTACTTTGCTTGCACTTTCAAACTGTGGCCCAAAGTTCAATTCAGGCATGAACAATGTTGCCTTGGAGTTTCTAGATTAAAACTTTTCATTCTCCTTTCATGAGTTTACTGTTGCCTGATCCCACATCTCATATTGCTCTTCATCTTTTCACATCATATGAAAATAAGACAACTTCACTGCAGAGGTGGCAGAAAAGGAGACCGAAGATTGATTAGAACAAGAAGAAAGATGATGAAAAATAAAAGCTTTACGAGAGCATCAGGGCAGGCAACTTAAAATTCAAAGATCTGAGCAAGAGTGTTCCTCACTTCCCTTCCAGGAAGTGAGGACAGCTTGTACCAGACGTTAAGACTATAACGGAGAGATATCACAGACGGCTGATGCAAAGCATAACCTGGTGGGTCATTTCAATCAGCTTTATCCAAACCAGTCCATATTTCTGAATTGACTGAAGCTTTGAAGGATATAACAATAAACAGGCTTTTTATGTCAGAACCACTTCAATGCACTCAATAGAAAACATCCTCCATGACAGCTTTTCAACTGGGATACAATCCGTTAACTGTACAAAAACATTTCAGTGGCAGGGATCTGAAATTACTCCAAGGAACTTTCTTCAAAAATTATGAATCAGCTGATCAGAATACCTGGAGGAAATCAGACCAGGTGTGAGGTCAAAGGTCAAAATAAAAACATTATTGTGATGAAAATCAAAAGTGACACAAAAACTATCAGTTGCCAGAAAAAAATAGGTTACATAGGCTATGCTGCAAGAAAAAAAGAGTTTCCAATGATTAGTGAATTTTCAGAATTTCTTTTGTTTGAAGCTCAAGTAGAGTCCAACCTAATTACCTCCATCCATCCTCTCTGTGCTGCTGAATCACCAGCGACAAGAGGACAGAAAAGGATTAAGAGAAGTGTTTCAAGAACAAAGCCTTTTGTAACAAAATGACAAATTCTGGACTTCTGTTTACAACGAGACAGCAGAAGGACATTTGTTAAGTATAGAATGGCTGATTTAAAAAGAGTCACAGTTCAAGAGGTTGTAGTCAGAGCCTCACCTTTGAAATTTTCACATAAAAGCATCCAATCTACCGTCTTGCAACAGCTGCAGAAAGTCAAGCAAGTAGACCAAACCCAACACAAAGAGGTGCATCAGGCATAAAAAATACTGTGCCACTTAACATTGCTAGAGAATGGCAATGTTCTGTTTCAAAAATAATGTGGGTGGAATCTGCTACAAACCCAGACACAGAATATGACGCAGCCTTTAATGAGGGAGAGGAAAGTCATGACCTTCAAGTGGAAATGACCAAAGTGAGACTAAAGCTATGGAAACTGATGGGAGAAAATATAGGTGTGAACAGTGAGGCAATAAAGGTTCCTGCATACTCGGGAGTACTTCTCCTCACAGGTCTGCTCTTACTTGAGGCGTCCAGTGGACACAAACACTAATCTTTATGACCATGTACATGTGCTCGGTGTTACTGCTTGGTGGGACACAGTGTTGCATGTGAACTGATAAGATTGAGAATTAACAGAGAGGTCTCAACAAACAGAAAACATACAAACAACTTCATCCATCTGGAAAAGAGATGCCACCAATAACTCCCTCTGATGCAGTTTGTGCATAACAGGGATTTCAAAGCAGATGAAATGAGAAAAGAAGAAATTTTACTCTTATGTGGAAATCTTTTGGGAATCCTTAAAAAGAAATTAACAAGGTCATAATGGATTTCCACTGCCTGTTAACGAAAGGCTCCACGTGCCAGATAACAGAGGTCAGAGGTCAGGCTTGCAACTCGAAAATATTTTTTCAACAGACAAAATAAATACAAGGAAGGTACATACATCAGAGACATAGCTGACATGACTGAAGGGGGAGAAACAAAGACGTTGAGAGTAATGCAGGAGAATGGTACACATCCCATCATGGCACTTACTGCTCAAATAAACCAGAAAACAGTGAGTTGTCTTTATTCTGCAAATCAGCCATGATGGACACCGTCTCACTGGTCCAGGCGTCCTCACAGACTTCAAACTACAAAAAATGGCTTTGATTTGTGACTCAAAGAAAATGTTTCACCATTGTAGAGTATAAAGCAGTGATTATGACCAACTCTGCATCTTATTGTCAAAAAAATGGAGAGCTTTGTTAGCAGCAACAGCAATACAGACTGACAGTTCGTTTTTGGTGTCATGTCCTACTGGGAGCTCCAGCTGTGGATTAAAACATCTGGTCATAAAAAATCAGATGGAATATCAACTATGATCATAGTTTATTACTGTTATGTTTGTGTAAAGCCACACAAATAATACATGCACCCATAAGCAATTTTGGGCAGATATTGATATATGATATTAAAATTGCTGTTAACCAATATTTACCAAAATTATGTATATTTTACAACTATGAGTCTCCCAATCCCATATTGATGTCAGAAATCAGTCCAATTTCAGCCAAAAACGTGTATCAGATTACATCACCTTGCATCTAAAATCTGTAATTACAACCACGGTGACAAAAGCATGCTGCTCCAGTATTTCTCTATCCCTGGGGATTTATTCTCTGCTTTCTTCCTAAGGAAAAATTGATACTGCAAAAAATGTGCAGACAGTTCATAAGCTGAGTCAGACCGTAGGCTCAGAATGTGACACCAGGGAAAAATCGTTGTGGAGCAGATACAGATACACTTTAAATGTGTGAATGAACATGCAGACATTCACTGCCATTTAAAGCTACAGTAGAGTAACTTTTACAAAAATCTTTTTTGACATACAGTATTTGTTGAAATTGTCACCGTTGTGACATTATGGTATGAGACTGATAATCTGTGAAAAAAAATTAAGCTCCTCTGTGTACGCCCAGTTCAAATAAGAAACAACCAGAGCTAGGAGGATTGTCTTAGCGCTGTCAATCACCAAGCTCCATACAGCAGAAATCCTGTTATTATGAATAAATCCAGGGTGAATCCTGTCGGGTGTGTCCCCACAGGACAAGAGGGCTCTCCTGTGCCCAGACTTCTCATTGAAAATTTGATCAATTGCATTGAGAGATCGGTTGACCAGATCTATAATTTGTAGATTTGGATGATGTGCAAAGAAAGGCTCCAAAAATATAGAAATACACAGGACAAAAACAGAGCAAGCAGGGCAGGCATGGACAGGGAGGGAGCAGAGGAAAAAAGTGTCTGCCTTCATCAAGAGCAAGAGAGAAGATTCTCATCTGCACAGATGAAATACTATCAGAAACATGCAGTCAATTGATCTACAGTAATTTGAAGAGCTGAAGTCCTGTAATGTCAAAACTCATATTTTAATAGTAAGAACTTTTATAGATGCAAATATTCTAAGTAACAAAATAAGCTCTTTAGATGAAAGTTAGTTTTTCTCTTTCAACATCATTGTCCATACTGCATCTTGAGTTGCATCTGTGCTGCTATATAAATAAGCTTATACTTTCTTGCCTGTCTATAACATGCCAAATTTAATAAAACGTGATTCAAATCAGACTTTTTTTGTTTCAGACATCTATTCTTGTTTCATTGTTTTTTGAGTGATGAACATTCTTCTTTGGAAGAATTCCCAGCAGAAAGCCTCTTCTTACAAAACAAAACAAAAAACACACAAACTGAAAGAATAACCTAGATTTGCAAGGCTCTGAATGAACCACAGCATGAAATGAAAATCTCTCCACATCTGACAAATGTAGACAATTTTGGCACTGATGCTCTGAAATATCTTTCAGACAGTGAGGGAAAATGATTGTCCTTGTAAAGTGTTTAGAAAAATTTGACTTAAAATGACCATTTCTGGATTAAACTAAAATAAATGTACTCTGAAAGCAGCCGCTTACATGTGAGCTGCTGGAATTAGATTATTTTCATTTAAATTTGTTTAAATAGTTCTAATTTACATGAAATGTTTGAAGGCACTGAGCAAAAATATTGAAAAATTCAAGCTTTGTTTTTATTGGTCCAGATCTGGTTACTGAAAGTTCCACTTAATCATTTGCAGACAAAACATCCGCAAAGAGCTTTTTCCTGCTTCATAAACTAAGCTCCTTGCTTTGCATGTTGAACAGCTACAGTCAGCCAGGAAGGATGGCAGCAAACAGCAAACGGTTTGTAACTGCTGCTTTTCTTTGAATGTCAGGGTAAAGGTACACTTATAAAACACTTTTATCACAAATTGCCAAATGTGCAGTCATTGTAAGGGAGCATTGTGCCGCTAGGGAAATATACATGTCCCATGTTGCAATGGGAACCAAAATAGCTAATCAGGATGGAGTAATTGCAGATATAGTAATGAGCAAGAACCATCCAGTGGCGTTTAAAAGCCATTGTTCATTAAAAGTGTGCAGATTGTTGGGTAAACCTGACATTTAAAAAAATATTGATAAATGTTGTGACAATTATAAAACTTGAAATAACTGATCAAATAACTAAATACTGTAAACTGATTTCTCCTTTGGGTCATAGCACACATGGACACCCAGACCCTGAGAAGCTGCTTTATTACAGATTTACAGATTTATTACTGCTTTATTACAAAGCTGCTTTATTACAGAATAAGTTTTAAAATGAGGCTGAAAAGGTGTCTTTCAAACTAATTTAGTGTGCTTTAGAAATATTTTGTCAATTACTCACAGCACCAAGACTGAAACATAAAATAACTCTTAATATTATAGGTATTAATATTATAGGTATAATATTAATAGGTTTGTGTACCACCAAAGCAGTAATTAGCTGCAGTCCTTTGGGCTAATCCTCAATATTCTAATTCACCTCAAACATTTCTTAAGCCTTATCTCAGCTCACAGAAGTCTATTTCTCTCTCTCTCTCACACACACACACACACACACACACACACACACACACACACACACACACACACACACACACACACACACACACACTTGTACTTCCATCAAAGTAAGAACTTTGCGTTGACTTCCAGTCATTTTTTATTTATTTCTACAGTCTTACCCTGACCCTAATCCAAGAAATAACTCACTTCATCCCATAGTCCTAAACCTAACCACTAAACCTAAGACAGCACTTCTTCTTGTGGGGCATGAGTATGGGCCCCATACGGAGCCCTCGTCTCCACAACATAGTATGAAGAGTTGAACAGATGAGTAGATCCATGTCCTCAGAGGAGAGTCTGCGCTTCTACAGGCTGTCTGGAAACAGACAGGTGTGTACCTCTGGTGTCCCCTGGGATGAATCCCACTGACAGGTACTTTTTATTTGATGTACAGTTACAGAAAGCATTTGTTTGATTGGACTGTAATCCCCTATTGTGAGAGTAAGGAGACATGGCCTATTTTTAGCAGTATTTGACAACAGGAGGCTTTAGCCCTTAGGGGTGATGTTTTTACTTCATGGAGCTCCTCTCTGGATGTGTTACAGGTGCAATGCATCGATGGTACTAAATGGGTGGAACCTGAGTGTAGGTCTGTAATCTTGTCTTTGGGTTTTTCTGTGTTCTTTTCTGATTAAAAACCTGAAGCAATCCTCACAGACACAGAAAAGTGTGAGGATGGACAGAATGGATTATACCGTTCACTAGTCGCAGAGGCATTCTGTAAACACGGAGCAGACGGGCTGGACCAGGACAGAGAATCAGCTGATTTGGACGTTTTAAAACGTCAGAAATTTTCTTTAAAATGTGTTGGTTTTCATTACATTGCAGACAAAAAATAGGATTTATGTTTATGCAGTTTAACATGTTTGATCCACAAAATGTGTCAAGTCCTGAAACTGTCCTTATTAAATGCATAAGTCTTCTGCTGCTGTAGCCCATCAGTTACATGGATGTGTTCAGAGCTGGTATTCCGCATATCTTAGTTATAACACATGATTAATTAATATCTTAGTCCAGGTCATCCTCCTCTGACCATTCACATCAACAGTGTATTTTAGTCCACACAGCCAATTCTCACTGGATGTTGACGCTTTTCTTGAACCATTCTCTGTAAACCTCAGAGAAAAATCCCAGTATGTCAGACGTTTGTAAAATAATCAGACCAGCTTGTCTGGAACCAATGACCTGCAACATTCAATGCCTCTTGCTTCCTTTTTCTGATATTCTTACAATAAATTTCAACAAGTTGTCTTCACAACGTCTAGATGTTCTTAACAGTGAGCTGTTGCCATGTTACTGACTGTTTTACTATTTTTGTCAAGAAGCAGGTAGTAGATGGTGAGTGTGTTTCAGTCCTAGATGTTTTGGACTTTGCACCAATGACTTTTATCATACTCAAAGTCTTTACACTTACTTCTCATACTTAACAGGAAATTATCTATCTATCTATTTATCTATCTATCTAGTGAATGCAACACCTATTTCTTCATAGATCAAAACAGGAAGCAACAATTAAACAACAAAATTAAAAAGAGAAATTAGTTAACACAGACCAAGCATAGAAAAAAAGTACAAATTGTGTACAGTGGAATCTCACCTATTCAAAGTTATTTGTTTTTTATGTTTTCATTGTCATGAAGCAAAATATTAAAAATAAAATGCAGTTGTGTAAGTCCCTGATACAGGAGTGTTGTCACCACATTGCTTAAAATGGGTCCCACAGTATTATAGCTTTACAACAACAAAAACATTACATTTCCACAGGTTTGCAGAAGGCATTTCTTTTCTATTATGTGTCTAATATGTTTTTATTGTACATGAGGGAACAGGCCAGGGACCAATGTGGCTTTTAGTGGAGAAGACTTTAATTTAAATCACCATCTAATGAAAATGTGATGGCTGCTTACCAGTTTATAAACTGTTGTTTGTATAAACCCCTATGTGATGACGGAGCCAGGATTTATTTTATCATGGTAGAAATCCCCCTTAGAACTGGACTCCTTCAGCTGGAAGATTATACTGTTTCATAGAAGTGAGGAGGCTAAATATGCTACAACCATTCATATACTAGAGGTATTATCTACTCTTCTAACAAAGCTGTACTTGGAGTAGATTAAAAGGGTGGTAGGTTTTCTGAAACCGCAGTGTGTTCACATTCTTCTTTACAGACGGACATAGACAAGAAGTTTTAAAATAAAAGTTGAAAGCAGAGAGAATACATTTAACATTAATATGATGATATCTGACACTGAGATTATTGAATAAACTGCCTGTATGGTTTTGTAGTACAGCTGTTTAATGGAGATATTTTTTTCAGTTTTTTGGAAAAATCAATCATTTTACAGAGGTTTTAAAAACCCCAATATGATTCAAATGAATATACTGTGAATTGGCACATACCTGTGATTGTATTAAGTTGACCAAACACTGGAAAAACACAATAAAGGTACGCTTGAAATAATAATAATAAAAAAAAGCTTATGTGTAACTTTCCATCTCTCATTCAACAAATTAATGTTATTGAAAAGCCCATTCATTTTAGAAACTTTAAGCTTAAAGATTGGTTTATGGTAAGGAGGTCTTCCAGGCTTAACGAGTTTGAGCTCATTATCAAAAATAAATCATTAATACACCAATGGAAACACACAAAAGAAAAAAAACTTATTAGAGTTTTACTGAAATGCCAAAAAAAAATCTAATATTTAGAAATATATAGTTATGTTTAATAAAGTATGATATAGAACAGAATAGAATAGAATAGAAGTACTTTATTCATCCCAGCCGGGAAATTACTGTGCAGTAGCAGCATACACAAATACACAGATGAAGTTACCAAAAATAAATAAATGAATAAAATATAAAATACTATAAAAATGTAGAATGTAAGATGTAAGGTTCTGTACATTAATAATAAATAATAATCTGTATAATAAAAATATATACAATATGTACAATAGTGCTATGTGAACAATCTGTGTAATGGTGACTTAACTATTGTTATATAAAGTGATAGCCTGTGGCAGGAAAGATTTCCTGTATCTGTCCCTATGTATATGTGTATATGTATATGTGTTTAGATTAAACTTGTTTGTCTTTTAAAAATAATGTTTAGGTAAGTATTAAACATACATTTCATTAAGCCAAATTTCGGTCTTAAATATGGTTTTCTATTGGTCTGATTTAATATTATAGTTTTTTCATTACCTGTAAAATCATCATAATTAACAGAAATAGCAGCTTTCAAACATCCATTTGTGTGTAATTAATCTATGTAATGTTTTTTAATAGATAATAAAGTTCCTGAAATAAGTGTACTTTTCAGTAATATCCTAGTTCATTAAATGGGTGTGTGTATATGTATATATATCTTTAAAACTAAAATGTATATATGCATTTAAAACATATGTTACTTTTAGTTGTTTCAGCTTTTGGCAGATGTGTGTCTCATTCTCTATCAAACAAACATCTGGGCTGAAAGAAATAATTTGAAATGTAAATCTATCAACAGGTATGGATGATTTGGTGCTGAACTTCACCTCAAAACAGAGCTGCATCCGTTAAGAGGAGATGAGAAGGGTAACCTGGAAGCTAAGGCTCAGAGCAGGACAGTACAGTGCATGTAAACATATGTCAACAGAATAATACTGTCCTGCGTGGAGGACAGGATGTTTCTGGATGACGTCACTGCGGGTCAAGGGGAGGAGACAGACTGACCTGCTCTGAGAGACGTCGTGTTCTCAGGAAGAACCCCAGAAGACACCCAATGACCACAGCCAACACGGACAGGATGAGGAGACCGTTCTGTTTGAGGACATTCTTGACCCTCACCCACACTGCATCTAAAGCCACGGCCATCGTGAGCTGCGTGCCCCCTGTCCTCTCAGATATCCATAAATGTGGCTCTTCCAAAACTTTGAACTCCAAGTAAGACAGTGAAAGTAAAACAAACAAAGAGAAAATCCAGGGGGCAAACCCAAGATATCCAACCCTCTGTGATGTTCTAAAGCACCTTTGGTATCAGCATCCCTGTCGTCCTCACGCTGCGTCCGTCCGCACTAAGCTCAGAGGATCCTCTCACTTTCCAGGCATCACTGCCCACTCTGCTCCACCCATCGGCAGCCCTGCGCGCGCTCACCCGTCGCCTGGGGGAGGGAGGAGCTGCTAAACCCCGTCCCGATGGGTTAACATCCACAATCCTGTTAGAGTGCCACTGTATTAAACAGGTCCGAAGCTGGATTAAAGATCTGTGAGCGATTTGACAGAGGTTATCAGAGCAACCTCACTGGGAATTTTGAACCTGGTATGCTGACTGGAGAATGTTTCAGCTCTCTGGTGTGCAGACCTACAACTTTCAGAAGTAAAAAAAAACATTTTTACTGTGCAGCACAATGCACAAACTTCAAATTCATATTGCACTGATAACAACAAATGTATTAGCAAAGCATGTGTTATTGTTCCTGACAGCAAAAGGGATTAAACAGAATGTATGAATGATTGTCTAACGGTTGTGTTTTGTAATATCCTACACATCATTGTCAGAGGTTCTGTGGGAATGCTTCTGTCTTTGACATTTCCAGGTATTAAAACTTTAAAATGCCAACTGTGGTCCTCTCTATATTTAATGAATGCAGAGAATGCCTGAAATATCCCACACATGACCTCAAATGCCTTTCATTCAAGAAGCATTAGCAGGACTTCTACTGGTTTATGAAGACTTGGCCTTCCAAATTTAAGTCTTGGACTTGCCAAATCCTCCAACAGCAAGTCCCAAGTCCTTCGCTGCTCCCTTCTCAGTGGGCATGGGAATCTTTTACTATCTCACGATTCAATTCCAATTCTTGGGGCCACAATTTAATTCAAAACAAATTTTTGCTTCAAAATGACCTTTTAATCTCTTAATCTGTGGCACACCTGTCTTTGTGAAACATCTAAGGCTCTCCCATACGTCATCCAAAGCCAATCAGTCGATGCGTTATCATGTCATTGCGGAATGTTTGTATTTCCAACCATCTTTCATACCTGCATAAACCACCTGGGGAACAAGCCTCCTGCTTCAGTATACGTTAAGACACTGTAGCATGCAGGCACAGCTTTCCCACACACTCCCCATATCCTCCATGTTGCTTTTATAAAACGGTCATGGAGAGAGCGGCATACCTTTTCTACAGTCAGCCTCCTCCATGGACAACGAAAATTTTATGATGTTGCAATTTCCATTCAAATTAAGAAAAGACGTAATCAATAACATGACGGGTTTCCATGGACTGGCGACCCGTCCAGGATCCATCCCGCCTCCCGCCCATTGACAGCTGGAGATAGGCACCAGCACCCCTCAGGACAACAATGGGTTAAGGATGAATGGAGGATGATATTGCCAATGTAGTTAAACATCTTCAAATAAACATTTAATGTGTGAAGATAGATTGATGTATATGAAAAATAATGTACATTTCGTAATGCATAGGGGGTTGAAAGTGTGGCTGTTATGTAAAGTTATTAACAGAACAGTAATCACATTGTTGACAAGCGATCCTGAAGGCTTCTGCTTCCTGCATCACAACACTTTAGTTCTGTTACACTTCAGTTACGTACATAAAAGTCAAATTAAATGAGACATGACCGTTCAGTTCGAGATTCCTCTGAACCACATTAACACATATCATACACAATTTAGGATCACATGGGTCAACTTTGACAACAGAAGAATTAAATTTGTGCTGCACAGATGCTTATGAAAATGTAAACCTAAGATGAGAAAAGTTGGAGTTGAACCATTTTTGCCTCTAGTACTAAAGTATTTTGTTCTAAACTTTATGATCATGAGAAAAGGAAGATAACTCAGAAAATGAAGTTCTAAACAGCTTTTTCAATAGCTACATTTTTATGTCTTAAAAGTCAGCAAAACATTTTATCTTTGGTCAGGATATGTTTCCTGTTTATGCACATTATTGCTTCTTTCCAGTCATTTCTGGGTGCTATTCCTGAGACTTCTTTTGTGACAATTTGACCACTTTTGCAGTCCTGTCGTCTTCCTGTTGAATAATGATGTCAACAATAAATGTTTTTCACTCTACAATCCCACAGAATGTGAGTGAAGATGATAAAATGTCTCACTACTGTTGAGCAAAAATACTAATTGATGTTCTACAGATTACTTATTCCATTTATTCATTGGAATATTTTTTCTTTAGAGGCGCTTAACTGGTGAACAGGAGACCCAGTGACTGGTGAGGTTTTTTCTAGACATTAATGAGACTTCCTTATGTTCTTTTAAAATTCAGATGAACAGAATTTGTTCACTTTTGCAAGAGCACAGCAGCAACATTCTGTCAACATTCGGTCATTATGGGGCTTTTAACAGCAAGCCTTTCTCTGACTGTTCTTAAGACAACAGCCTGACAGTTGATGTCCTTCAGCATAGAAAATTTTTTAAATTAAATTAAAACAGCACAAAAATAGCAGCAAAAAAAATCATAGTTGTCTTCTTTCTTCCAGCTAAAGATGGGGCGGGACAGTGCTGCTGATGAAAAGCAGCAGAAGGAAAGGTTTGTTGGTTTTATATGGTAAATAGTAGAACTTGACCCTAGTTTCAAGCTCATGTGAACCACAAATTAATGTTTGCAAAGTGAATCAGTAATTGATGGAAGTGTGTTAGTGATGCAAATCTCAGGGCTTGACGTGAAATTTAAACTGCAGTGGTGACCTTTTGAAACAGGAAGTAACTGAAGAAGCGCTTGAAAGATGCCATCATTGCTTTCTGCTCTCTTTCAGACTTTGAAATATGAAAAAAAAGATGAAAGAAACATTAGCATGGACATTTATTGGAGATAAAAATTTAATGCCTGAGCAGAAAAAACTTTTCCTGACTTATGTTTGAAACTCCTGGGATTTGTTTGTGGCAGAGTAAAGCTTCTTTTTCATCAGGTTCTGCTTAGCTGTCTGAAGTTTAATCTGCTTGAACTTTTTCATGTTTTTCTGAACTTTTTTGAAGGCTTTTCTGAAGCCAAAGTTACATTTTTCTCTTACATCCAACAGCAAAGTTTAGTCACCTTAAAAACCCCTACAAAACATGAACTATATGGACCTTACCAAGCCCCGCCCAGAAACGCCCCTCGGACTTCATGTCTCACAAGGAAAACTTGCGCCTAGTTAACATGGCGTCGGCTGACTACAGAGTATTTCTGAGTCGATTAGTTTAGCATTTCTGCCGGATTTTCACAAAATATCAGCCACGACATGGAACCAACAAGTTCATGTCATCTTTTTTGGACGAGATCAAGGTGTTTTAGCCACGCGATGCCTCCAATATTGTGCGAGTTGCAGCTAAATGCTACCGGTTGATGAGGAAAACAGCAGATCCTCAGACCCTCAGCATAAATATAGCTGTGGACAAGATCACTGATGCTTATTCTAGCAAGGCTGGGTAAGTCGGACATTCATGGTTTTGAGG
>CAEGAF010135705.1:0-10809 GCA_903067075.1 Micropoecilia bifurca | reverse complement strand
GGTAACAGAGCCAATGATCGGCCGATCCCGATCATCCCCGATTTCACGAAAATCGGCCGATTATGATCGGTGACCGATCGATCGGCACACCTCTAATTTCCAGTGAATACTCCAGTGTGCTAGTGTTAGATATGCAGCAGTTAGACACAAGCTATGATCATTTCATTTTCAAAACTGCACTAACACTCTGAAGAAATTCGGATTGGTATTCTCTGTGCTCTGGTTAGACAGTGACACATATTAAGGTTAATAAATGAGGCGTCAAAGATGTCAGAGTGAAGAAGTAATTAATGCTAATTGATGTCAGTGTTGCTAATGTCACAATCGAAATATATAATCGTATAATTACAGAAACCCAAGGTTGTTATTATGCCCACCTCTGCACAGTTTGGCTGACAGATCCAGAAATTCAATTAAAGAAAAATAGCCTTTCAATTTAATCACATCTATGCACAACTACATGTTGTTGTCAAAACACAGGTGGCATTTTTAAATGTTTGAAAAGGTTAATCTGCTAATCTCTTTTGAAAATTCCATTCTTGACAATTTGCATTAATGCTGTACAAGTAATCTTAGGCAAATACTGACGTGTACAAATGCAACACATCAATATGAGTTTAGGTATTTACAGGCTTATATTCTCTATAGGAATTGAATAGCATGTTTTTATTCCAAGTGTGTAAACTCACCAAATCGTTTAGTGTGCAAATGTTGGGGATGGTTCTGCTTATTTTAATCAAAAAAAGATGATGTGATAAGTCCGCAGAATTATTTTTTAAAAATATGCAGCAAAATGACTTCACCAAACGACTAGGTGGAGATTTCAGCAAATTAAAAGCCTCTTACTGCACAGAAAATTAAAGAAATCTGGGAAAATGTACAGTCTTTCCAGATAACTTGCTTGCATTAATCAAGTTTTGTTTGAGATCAGTGCCATTTCTTTTTCTCTTTCCTCAAACATTTGACAGCAAACAACCTATCCAACTTCAGAAGCTGCTTAGCTATAGCTGCTGTTTTATAATAAATTGGTCTTCAAAACAATGGCAAAACCTCATTGCACTTCTTTGCAGTTCAGTGTATGGTAATTCTATGCACAACTTTTCTTTGCTTTACTCTTTGCAGCACACACCACATGACATCCTATCCTATATCACATTAGATTATTTCTTGCTTTTATCCAATTTAACCTTCATTTGATCAGAGGAAGAGAGAGAGCAGAGAGGTGTTAGTACACAGAGTTTATGTCTGGCTTTTATTTTTTTAAATTTACTTCAGTGACATTAATGGCCGTTGGTAAGAGCTACAGATGTAAATGCTAAATGCGGCTAATTTTACATCTTTCAAAAATACCTCAAATACTCATTTTCACAAGGTTTAAATGCTTTTATAATATGTAGTGCAAAAATATTAAGTACATGGTATAAAGTACTTTTACTATGCAGATCTCAAATGTTCCATCAACTGAGGGCCAAAGCTCTACTATGGTTGGTGAAAGGAGATTCTTCCATATTATTTTTAATAAATATGTTGATGTATTAATTAGTCCAAAATTATTATGTATTAATTAGTCCAAAATTATTATGTATTATTGTATGTATTCAAAAGAAACAATTAAAAAGTTAAATATTTAATTTTTGTAGTTCAGCACAATTAATAGTGATAGTATATTTACGATTCCAAGTGAATTTGCTTTACGGGATAAATTCATCCAAAAATAACGTTAATAATTTATTAGCTTGCACCAACAGTGAAACCTGACCTCTGCCAGTTAATTTCTGGTTGCTTCCTTGTCTCCAATTACTTATGCTCAGTATAAGCAACTCTAACCAAGTACTGCCAACTCTTTAATGAATCCGTTCTCATTCATATGTTTTAGTTTTGAGGTTGCCAAAATGTCTTACATATTGTGACTTTAAACATCTATAAACATCTCATTTGCGATCATAGTTTCTTCCAAGCTTAAGCCCTAATATGCCAAATGCTAAATCTGACACCTGACTTGGGATTAAAACTGATTTTATGAGTCCAAGAACCTGGACCGGGTTCTGAACCTTACTAGAGTTTCTCTAGATCTGACTAAGTCGCTCCTTTAAACATGAGGCTTTAACCAGAGCCACTTACCAATAAATTAAATCAACAAACAAAATGTCTTATGTAATTTAGGTCTAAAGAAAGTGAGTCATATGGTTCTAAATTAGATATCAGTTTATCCTCTGTGGGCCTCAGACGGGTTGGGCATTGTATAACAGATTTCTTTTGGCACTTTTCCCTCCAAAGGCAAGTGTTTCTTTTTTCAAACAGAAGCACTTAACGAAAAGCAGTGGGAAATGTTCCCTGTCATCTCCCCTCATTAAATAGGTATATTACTCCTCGTGTGGGATCCTCAGAATTTCTTTGAGTCTTGCGAACGTTTGCACACTAGATACAATCTTTGATCTTTGAAAGATCAAACCTGAGCTGAGTCACTCAGGCTTACGGTAACGTGGTTTCAAGAGCAGGTCGACTGACTTTTGATGTGTACAACCCTCTTTTATGTTGCTAAAAATGATGATTCACTAGATAGAAATAATTAAAATGAGAAATTTTACTTATTACAGTAGTCCCCATTAATAAATTTGTAATTTTTTTAAAGCTTTATATCATGTTGTAATGTCAGTCCCTCATAAAACACACGCAGCGTATTTTGCTTTGACTCAAGTCGAGTCTGTTTGAGAAACTTTTGAATCTCCTGTAGCTTCGGTGAGAATGATTTGAATCGTGGCTTCAAGTGGTTCAAGTGGCATTAGTAAGAACCTCTCACCTTGTTTCAAGATGCTGCTTTGTTTAATGTAGATAGCAATATTCATTGTGTGCATTTTTGATTTTGGAACTGAATACGTCCATAGCTTTTGCTGGATTCCAGAAACTGGGGCTTTCCATAACAGGAACCTGCCAAAATTCACAACAAACACTTCTTTCACGCATTTAACATATTTTTAAATTTTAAAAATGGATAAATTTTGGGCAAATGGAAAGCTTTTCTGGAGCAGGTGACTTATTTTGGCCCTGATGTGACTGTGCCAAGAGTTTGTAAGGAAACATGAGCAGTCTGTTGGCATCCTCCAGTTTGGATTTAATGAGCTTTGGGAATACTCTGGCTCCATATGGGCTGACCCAGAACACGCCATCTTTTTCTGGTATTCCCCCATCATGTACAATAATATATGGGTGCTTCCTTTTGTTCTCTACCAGACAGTCTTTGAAAATAGAGCAAAGCCTTTTAGCTGCAGTATATTTATCTTGCTTCCTTCTTGTGTCCTTGAGTGAGCTTTGATTTCAGAGCTATTGCTCTTTTTCTTTTGGCCTTTGTCCTATTAAATTTATATTTGGTACTTTGACAGCTTTGTTGTACAGAAGCAAAGGCTTTGGATTTTTAAAGTGTGTTGGTGTTCTTTTTCTTTATGGCTTCTAATCGTTTTTTGCTCCAAAAGCATAAACTATACAAATTTGTTGTAAGATTTGATTCGTGGAAAGGCTGATTAAAAAACTAACTTTTTAAAAGTAAGTATTGGCCCAATAAGAGGAAACTATTTTCAGGATATGAGTAGGCAATGTTTGTCCTTCTGCCAGGAATAAAAAAAATTTCCCTTCAAGCTATTTTACCGCCTTCTCTTTTCAGATTGTTAAAGATATCAAATAGCATTTTGAGGCACCAGCATTTCTGTTGCATAGGCATCAATTTGTGGACCAAAATGCGATGAATATAATATTTCTATTTGAATAGTTGTTTTCCCATTTGAATTATGCAGATGAGATTGAAGACAATTGTATTGCTTTTGTTTTTGTTAATCTGACTGACATATGATATGACCACGTTGATGTGGGTGTGGAGAAATTTGCTGGGATTTAGTGCAGTGTGGATTTAGAAAAGCTTGAATTCAGCTGCGACTGCTCCTACAACAGTTCCCTCCCTTCCATAAAATAAATGTAACAGAAGCCATTTATGATTTATTATTTACTTGAAAAGCTGATCAGTTTCTAGGAACCTCTTATTAGTAATCCATTACTCCGTGTTTCCCTGGGGTATAAATATGTCATAACACAGAGGCCTAATTCTTTTAGCCAGTGGCTCGAGGCTGATTGAGGACACATATTTATCTTGTCACCACGCTCTGCGCTCAGGAAGGTTTTTTTCCCCCCCATCCCCACAACAGATATTTGTACTCTGAAAGAAATACAGCTTTCCATACTGTATTTCTTAACTCTATGATCATTTGAATACATTCTGCTTGGAGGACAAAATGAGGTGGAACATTAGTTTTTCATCAGTAAGAAGAAATTCCAAAAGAAACTTCTTGAAATATGTTGCGAAGGTTGAGTATTTTAGCTCAACAGCAAAAAATGTTTGCTGCTGGGCATCTGGAAAAGAAGACGAACCAGCCTTTTGAGTTTTTAAATCTTGTGAACATCACTAGACATTACAATGTGAATTTAAAAAAACAGTATTTCAGATAAATTTATCTTCTACAACTTCATTTTATCTTGCTTTATATGCTCTTCCTGTCTCATGTATCATATTTATCTGAAAATGTATCAAATTTATTGGATCTGTCATATATTGTTAATTGTTTTCATATTATGGTTTGAAATTTGGATCTTAGCTCCTTTTATAACCCTACAGCAACTTACAAAATTAATCATGTCCCATTTTTCAATTTTATAGCCGCAGATTTTAATACATTTGTTTAAATCTGATCTGATGGATCAGCTCAAAGTATCCAAAGTTAGGTGACAGGGAAAGTCTAAGCAGTTTCAAAAATCAAAAGTCTTAACACC
Organism: Micropoecilia bifurca; assembly: GCA_903067075.1. NCBI lineage: Eukaryota > Metazoa > Chordata > Actinopteri > Cyprinodontiformes > Poeciliidae > Micropoecilia > Micropoecilia bifurca. Next base: position 5,994 of record CAEGAF010135705.1, on the reverse strand, counting down.
TTTCTATTCAATGCCCTACTTTAATATCTTTCATATAAACCTAGTGTAACCATTTACCTTTTAAGAAAACACAGTTCACTTGTGTGTAATTTCATCCCAACCTAAATCAAGCTGTACAATACTGTCTTAAGAGATTTATTAGATAATTTTAGTGAATAAAAGCATAATGAATAAAGGAACACAGCAGACAAGTCAGGGATAAAGTTGCTGAGAAGTTTAAAGTCAAAGTGAGTTTTGAAAAAAAAAAATATATATATCCCAAGCTTTGAACATCCGGCACTGTTCAACTCATCAGCTGAAAATACCCAGAGTATGCCACCAGGACATTGCAGTTCACCTAAAACAACTGGTCTTGGAAGATCAATAATGAAAGAAGCTGCCAGAGTTCCAGGGTAGATGTGGTGGACCTACAGGAAACCAAAATTCAAGTGTGAAAATCTGTCGACAGAAATGGCCTTGACAGTAGGATGGCACTTCTCACAAACAGCAGGAAGCTGATGTTTTTCTTTTGTGTGGGCATTGGAAACTGGTTAAATTTGATGTGTAGATGGTAATGAAGAAGCAGAATAATCTGGGAAGAAAACCTGTAGAGACTGCAGAAGACTTGAGACGAGAGATCAACCTCCCAGCAGGACAGTGACCCTATAAGAGTCCAGCTCCAGTCATAAAGGGCCGGCATTCTCCTGCTCCAACACACCTCAGTCAAATGCTCCAACTACCTTCTCACCTTGTCAATATTCGGCAGAAGTCTACAAATTAACTATCATTTGAGAACTGATTTCTGATGCCACTGCTCTATAGATACTGGAATAGTTTAAGTAAAACATACTCATCCTTTTGAGTGGCCCAGTCAAAGTACACATCCAAGTCCATATAAGTAGCAATCCTTGAAAATTGCTGACTGATTTTTACAAACAAAGAATGAGCAAAGATTGTTGTCCCCGTGTAGGAAGCTGATAGCTGGAGCCCTGAACCGGTTGCAGATTTTAATTACGACATAAAGATTGACTCAGAGGAACTAAATATAAATCACTCATTTTGGATTTTTATTTGCAAAGAAACATTTAATACCTTTTGTCATGTCTCTTCCAAAACTGTTACTATTACTGCTTTGTGTGGATCCAACAACAACTTGTTCCAGTATAATAAATACTTTTGCAAAGCGCTGCATTGCGAAGCCAGGGGAAAAAAAAAGAATACTGACACAGTTGTGAACCTTTAAATGCAACATGTTATCCACTGACCTCCTGCTCTCTTTTCTAGTACCCCACTGGGCAAAAGCCCTTTCTATGCAGCACGCTTGTCACTATTCGACTGGATAATAAACCAGAGCGGAGGATTTTGTGCCACTCCACATTAATTCACACACATCCGGCCATGTCGTCACAATCTGGAGCCCGCTGGCAAGTCAGAGTTTAAAGACTAACAGGAGATCATAGAATGTAAAAACTGACCTCGTTGTGGTAGTGACGCACGTCATGTGACGGACAATTGGTGATTCAGAAACAAATGCTTATAAGTGAAAGAATTTTACTGAAATTTTCTCTGTGGGGTTGAAAAAAAATGGGTGAGAGAAGAAGAGTAGGATAATAATCTTCATGTTGCAGGAAAGGAAGTTTTGAGTAATTTCTGTTGTTTGTTCTGCTGATGCCACAGGGCCTAGTGGGACATAAAACGACGACAAGCTTTTAGCAATAAAGTAAAAAATCTACTTAGTTATCCATTTGACCTGTGATGCAACTTGAGTGTAGAAATGGCTACAACTGCACTGGTAAGCTATATTTTTGACTGAAATCCTAAAGTGGAAAGATTCTGGAGTGAATGGAAGGCTGGAGCTCTGGAGCTCCCTCAAGCTGCAGCCAGTTGTCTTAAAATGACTTGAGGAAGCACATCAGAAATGCTTCCTGATGTGATAAATTGTGACCGCAGATTTTATTCCCTCCAACCGAGAGGCCTGAACTCACCAGACTGTTGTGTCTGTCAAGAAGTAAGATAGAGCATTGATTTGTAGGCAGGGATGCACCAATAAGTCTTTTATCACTGATTGGTTCCTAGTTTTCTCTGATATCTTCCCTGATTCTTGGTATCTTGTTGATTTTCCTGGTTTTCCAGGAACAAAGTGTCATTTTATGGCACGATCGAGTAACTGTTACCTTCAATTATTATAAAAATGTTGCATATATCCAAGAAACTCTCACTTTTTCGACACCTTGCCTTCAGTTCCTCATCACATCACATTCATTATGCCCTTTACAAGTGTTCTTAGTGTTTGTATAATAACCTCAGCAGATGGCATTTCCACCAGGTGTTTGCTAATTTCTTCTGCCGCTAGTTTGGAGGAGCTGAATGGGGGAAGCATGGTCTGTCAGGTTTTGTATGAGCAAGTGTTTAAGCATAGCCATCAGATCTTAAAGGACTATGTGTGAAATAATTGAAGAAACACTCTAACTATGTCTTTGATTATTGGAGCCAATTATGTGTACTTTTGTTTTCGGTCACTAGATGGCGCTGTCAGCTCCAATATATAAATCAAGAGGTGACAGGTAGCTGTCAGGTGTTGAACCCGGAAGGGCATAAAAGTTTTTGACCGCTATGGCGGAGTCATTGTTATCTCTGTTGCCATGTACTATCAAATAAATGGATCTGTTTCACCAACGTTTATCTGTCTGGACCAAGTGTGGAGTTTGGACCACAACAAGATCGGGGATAGATTTTACACGCGATCAACAGGTACAATGTTAGCCGCTCAGCGCGTCATAACAAAGCATCAACGGGTCAACGCTTAAGCCAGTGCAGGTTGAACTGGCGTTTACATTGATGATGGAGTACCATGATAGATAGATAAAGCTAAAAAGTATATATATTTATTTTCCGTATTAGCTCTCATTTAAAGGACTACTCCAAATACTTGCAAGTGCAAACTCTGTTTTAGTTCAATACTTCAATGCAGCAAATTTTTGACCTTGACATAAAGTGTGGTGCTTGATGGAGGGAGCATCTCTGAATGTCTTGATCGAAGCAAATGAGTTAATATATGATTCACTTTGTAAAATACCACAGTTTCACAAGGGTGTTGAAACACAAAAGTAATAATCTTCCTACTTTTGCTAACAACATTTGAAAGCTGAATGGGTATAAAATTTGTTTGCACTTTGTACCAATCATTTTTATTAATTGCGCACCTGCAATTAACTCAAAATACAAAATCACTGATCAAAATACCATTGAATAAATGTCATAAACAACATCTTTTAGGATTGCAATATTTATATTAGTTTAACAGGAACAATTCAACTATTGTTTTGGCCACAATTAAAGAAGAGGCAATGAAATCCTGTTTGACATTTTGCTTATACATTTTTTGTGTTATACCATAGTTCTTTTTCGACACAAAGTTATCATATGATGAGAAACTCATACCGACCTACTTCTGCTCACAAAATAATGTTGCCGTTGAATCAGCTGGGGAGAAGCTGATTCAACGTACCTAAATCCCGGAGCCCCGATGAGGAGTGTGTCTGTAATTGTCTTGTTTTTGTTGGTAAAACAGAGCAGAACTAAAAGAACATTATGTTTGTCATCATCTCTCCAGCTGGGTTTTAGTAGCGGAGGAAGCCGCTTCTGTCACAGAGCTTTTAGGAAACACAATAATTAATGGTAACACAATGCAAACAGAAGTCTCAAATGTTCAACCGGCTTCATGTACATGGAGGATTGAACACTAAATGAAGCAGAAATTCACATGACTGTGGGCTTTTTTTTTTGTCCCCACTGTGTCGTATGAAGCTCGTGATAAATTATTCAAGTCCACAATAGACAAACTTCTATCGCCTCCCTAATCAAACTCTCTCTTTCTCTCTCTTTCACAGACGTACACGTGTTCAGCCTCATAAATATCCATTCTCGCAAATCTTCCGGGACCCCTAATGAGCTGTGTGTTAGCTGGCGGTTGATGTTTGTGCGAGAGCGCATGGTGCCGCGGTGTGGGTAGTGTCTGGGAGAGAAACGTCTCGTATCTGCGGGGACAATGCCCACCGGGATGAGCACAGATGCACAAATACACATTCAGGAAATTGAGTAAATTCCACCGCATGTTGAGGAAACCCAAATTGAACAGAGGCGCAGTCTGGGGCATGCTAGCAGAAAAAGTGTTAGGAAAACACAGAGAAAATGAATCAGCAGTGCCCTCCCCCTCCCAAAAAAACAAAAAGAAAAAAACCTCCACTCAAACTGATCCATCCCAGTGGAAGAAGGATACATTCTATACAAAGAGCAATGACTTCTTTTTTTCCCTCTTCAATCTGATGAAATCCCTCAGGTTCAGAACTATTGAAGTGCTGCTATAAATTCTTAAAGTCTCACAGGCAGAAATGAAACAAGGCCAGAAGCTGTAGCCTCTGCTCTGCCAAAGCCCCTGACCTCCTGCCCACTGCTTGATCTGAAATCCTGAGAGGAGGCCAGGTGATGACTGAAGTGGCCTCAGAATTATTGATGAGACAGAGACAGTGTGGTGTTTGAGTAAATCCACAGAAAATTGGGCCGGAAGAAAAAAAATCACACATGAAGGCAGTAAATGTGTTGTTTATAATTATGCCAGAAATTAGCTCCACTGTCACTCAGAAGGCTTCTTACCCTTGAGAAACAACTTAAAAGACAGATATGTTTTAGTTGTGATAACTATATTATTAGTACAATTGCAATATATAGATTTTGAAATAATAAGTTTATAAAAACCATGCAACAAAACCCCATCAACTATTGTTTCGTCTTTGTGAACATCCGGGTCATCTCATTGGCTGATGTGAGGTTTGCTTATTATTACTATTAACGTAAAAGGCAGACACAAAGGTTTGAGTTTCAGGCTGTTCTTCCACCACCAGTGGCCAATTTTCTGATGTGACAAAGAGTTTGTGATGATCTACAAGCCACGATGGAGAACAACATGGAAATAAAGGCCGAAACAAGTGGTGACAGAGATAATTGTCATCTTCTGAACTTAATCTTCTGGTCTGAATCAATTTCTAGTCTGTTTTGTTGTGTTTCACTTGATTGATTTCCTCACTTGTTCCCCTTTCATAATCTGCTGTCTTTACATGCCACCACAGCACTCATACATATGATGTATAAATCCACGGCAACAAATTTACACTGTGCAAAGTCCATAGCTGCAGCAGACGACATGCCGTTATGGCTTGTGCATAACTGAATCGGGTAATTGGTTCACTACGACTCACCTTGTTCTTCATGTTGCAACACAAACATATTTTGGATAATGTCTGGATGAAAGTTAAATCTGTCCGTTCTAGTTTACCCCTGGTCAAGTTCATAACCTGTTACCAGGCGTCTATTATTACAGCTTTATCTAAAAACCTGGTGCTATTCTCGACACATGGTTTAGACTTTTCCTGCAGCCGTGCAGATTAAAAATAAACCTCAATGAAATGAAATATTAGTACTTATTTGTGTTTTAGACATATCAAAACTGCTTTGTAGATTAATTCCTACCGATTCAGTTACATAGACTGCAGACGCTGGTTTGATTTACATTGAATTAACAAAACAACTGTTAAAGTTCAACATCTCTTTTATATAAAGCAAACTGCATTTTATATGTTTAACTGATTTTCAGTCTTAATTTTGCCTTTTTAAAAACAGCAAAATGGGATAATAACTATCTTTAAAGTATTTGAAACTGAGATTAGCCTTAGATTCCACATTAGTTATATTACCTTATTTTCTGTTTGTGTCTCATCTTTAGGGTCTGGTGATTGAGCGGATTGGGAGAAGACCCCTCCTTATATTTGGTTTCTCCTCCATGGCTGTATTCTTCAGCCTGCTGACAATTTTCCTCAACTTCCAGGTGAGTTGATTTTCCTACTCTGCAAGCTAAATTGTAACTGAAGTATAATCACAGCAAATGCACATGCGCACACACACACACACACACACACACACACACACACACACACACACACACACACACACACACACACA
>CAEGAF010135695.1:0-46777 GCA_903067075.1 Micropoecilia bifurca | reverse complement strand
TGTGTGTGTGTGTGTGTGTGTGTGTGTGTGTGTGTGTGTGTGTGTGTGTGTGTGTGTGTGTGTGTGTGTGTGTGAGTTTTGGTTGATGATCAGCAACACATGTTCTTTTTTTCTGTAAGTTTTTATATCTTTTTTTTAAAGATCAATAAAAAAAAAGTAGAAAAAAAATTTGTGTTCCTGACCATGTTCTTTCATATTGTGTGAAACATAATTAATTCCAAATAATTATAGTCAATGCTTCTCCAAGCTTATCTTTAGGCTTCAAAAAGCATTGAAATCTTAATAAAAAATATTTTTAAAAAGAGTTTTACTAAAAAGTTTGTTGATGTGAGGCCATGGCAACTAAAAGAGATGTTTGAAAATCTTATAGAAAATACAGTTGAATCAGCATGATTCATCTCACTATTATTAATAATAATAATAATAACAAAAACACCTGCCAGTTGATTGAATGTCCTGTTGCCGTTTTATTAGCAGTACCAGGAACGTTACACATTGCTTTGAGCTAACGTGTGCTTGGAGTGCATCCTGAATATTTAATGATTTCTTTCTAAAGGTTTTGCCTTCCAGTTAAAAAAGCAGGACACGACAGAAAAAGAGAAACGGATTGAATAAAATTCAGCACTGCTGCAACCGTGATCCAAACAATACGTCTTATGCTCATTTCTGTTAATTTATTTAAAGAAAAGTCATGATTTAAACAGAATTACTGATGACGATTAATGATATGATTCCAGGTTGAGCTCAAAAAGTATCAAAGTTAAAATAGGTGTGCCCCAAGGCTATGCTCTTGGTGCACTTCTTTTAAGTTTGTGCGTAAATGCCGTGGTTAAGTCGTGTGTATGGCAAATGTACCATTTATCTAACTACACCATTTAATCAAACTGTATTCTTGATTTTATCATTTTTCCCCCCTAGAAAAAAGAAAATCTAATTACTTTATAACCTCTTGGCCTCAAGCAGACTAATCAAGCCACTGGGGATGATGTGCAATCGGGCCATCAAGATCTTAGATAGGAAGCCTATTACATTGCATTCATATCACATTCTTAAGAAACTATAATGAATTTTGAATATATTTTCAAACTCCTTTAAAATTAAACCCTGCCTGACATCAGTTTGAGTTAAAATACGGTAGCGCACCACTCTGGTTTTATGGTAAGAGCTCAGATGTCCTGATAGAGGGCAAATCTCCATCGCAGTCTTTTACAGACCCTAATAAATTTACTTCAAGGGTGCCCCTGTATTTTCCAGGAGAATGATTTTTGTGTTCAAAGGTGCAGGTCTTCCAAAACATTACACTTTTAGATAGGATAGTTTTTTGCACTGACATAAGTTGTTTGTTGTGCTCTTGTAAGACTGGCTAAAGAACAATGAGTCTGTCTGAAATTACTTTTGTGGCTAAGCAGCTGCATCCAAGCAGTCCAGTCATGAGGATGTGGTATTTGCCAAGACGACGGCATTTACTGTCGTCTTGGCTGTATTCCAAACGGTATGAAGCTGTGTTTTAGGAACCCTTTGATTCCAATGAAAGGAACTCATAGCAACTCATGTTGTCAACAAGAGTTTTTAGGGGAATTTCCTGCTGTCATCTTTCATGTGAAGCCAGTAGAAAACTTTTGGGATGAATTATTAGAAAACTACAAGCTAGGTCTTTTAGTCTGACATTAGTGTCTGACCTCAAAAATTATCTTCTAGAAGAATGATTTTTTAAAAATATATATATTTCTGACAATAAAGACCCACAACCCTTCTTCTGGCTGCAGCAGTTTGCAGTCAATGTAATGAACAAAATATCTTCCTCTACTAGAGGGAGACAAAGTCCAATTCCTAAATAATTAACAAGTATTTGATACCAATATTCTAAGACCATTTGAAGCTCTCTTTTCATTGTTGCACGTCATAATACTCCAGTTTGGATGCGAGAGTCTTTCATACTGGTCATTTGAGTTCGTGAAACCAAAAGAATCCGGCAGATGGCGCCGTAGCCTCGCAGTTTTCCGGCGTATGAGACCTTTAACGATCCCCAGGAGATGCTAAGGGACGCAGCAGAGATATTCCACAGGAAGCCGCGGGTCATCTCCATGTCCTGCGCGTCTCTCGGTGTGTGCGCGTGCTGCGGCGTGGGCGGGCCGCGCGCCACCAACTTCTGACAAGCACAGACATCAAAAGTCAGCTGTGAGTGCGGGTCACCTTTAAATGATGAGGATGATGATGGTTATTAATTATTATTATTATTATTATTATTATTATTATTATTATTATTATTATTATTATTATTATTATTATTATTATTATTGTTATTATTATTATTATTATTATTATTATTATTATTATTATTATTACTAATGTTCTGTCCTGTGTGTTTTTTGATGACAGGCTGACAACAATCTGGCGTAGCTGAGAGTTTAAGCATCAATTACCTCGAAAAAGGCAACTTCAGATGCTGAAATTGTCTGGATCCAGTTAGGAGTTCAGTTGAAGCGAATCCTGCTGTTTGCAGTGTCAGAATGAGATGAGTCGCTCAGTTGAATTGTTTCCTTTTTCTTTGACAAATAAACCCTTTCAGAAAAATCTCTTCCACAGTCTATAATTCCGTTTCCCAACTGTTTTTTCCCCCAATTTTATTCTTAACCTTTTCTGATAGGACTAATTAAAGGCCTCTCCAAAGAGTAAGTGGACCAGGGGACGATTCACTGGATATAAAAATGTTTGACATTCCATGACCTTCTTCAGGTTCTTTTTTTCCCCAACATTGTTAGTGTATAAGTTACCTATTTTTCCAGAATCAACTTTATATGGTCTTTGGTTCCTTAAAACCATTTCAAAATATAACATAAATACAAACCTTCACATTCATAGCAAAGATGTGTTTGCAGCATGAAAAAAGAAAGGAACAAAAGCAAGACCACAACACCTACAAAGTAAAAGAGAGGAAAATGTCCCCAAATAAAAAAGTTTTCCCCAACTTTTTCAGACTGCATAATAACACCACATCCTTTTGTTTTCTAAAGCAGGACCCTGCCTACTGCTCTGCATTATTATTATTATTATTATTATTATTATTATTATTATTATTATGAAGTGTAGAATAACTTAACATTGGAAAAACATTGAAGTGAGTGTTGAAGGAGGATCTCCAAACTATGCAAAATAGAGAAAAAAAACCCCATTGTAAAGGTTATTGAGGACGTGTTGCTCAATAAATTTAGCACAATGTGGTCGCAACTCGTAGATGGCATGAAAAAAAGCACAAGATCTGCCACCTACAACAGAAGGTTTTCAAATAACATTACAAAGGGTGTGTATGTGAAACACATTGTCAAATGTCCGTGTATAAACCTTAATTACTGATGTGAAATATGTTTTTGAATATTGTTCACAACCTCTTCAGTCTGTTTCCTGTCATTGCAGTCAGAGCTGATTGTAAATGCACAACACGCTTTGTAGCCATTTGCTTACAAACTTGGTTTATCGCAAATAAGACGTAATGTGAGGCTATTTTAGACTAGGATTAGGGTTAAACATAATGGTACTCCACACATATTTTAGAGCTTCTCGTGTTAGACGATACACAAACAAACAAACACATGATACCAACTGACAGTTTCGCACAGAGGTTTGTGACACAGTGTTTCGGCGGAGAAGGCAAACCTGTTGCATGCTTTCTGGTAGGACGGGCCTCTGCTGGAACATGATGCTCCTCAGGAAAACAGCTTCAAGGGACAACATCAGTGCACAACGTAGGAAAGTCACAACGCAAACCTGTTGATGTTTGGTTCACGTCTGCTGCTCGGTCTGGATTTTCAAAAATACTAATCCAGGAAGCTAATCCTTAAAAAAAGATGGTTTAAAAATGTCAGAAATCACATAATCGTTCTCATGAGGTTGAGTTTGCTAAAGAGCTGGGAAGTTGACAATGAAGCGTTTAGCCAATGAGCTGCACGAAATATTTATAGTGATTGACTATTGTCCTTTTTTAAGGTTAAGGTATGGGAGGTTATTTTTTTAAAAGAAAATTTTATAAACAAATAAACAAAATAAATCTCTAGTGTTGCACATGTCCAAATGCTGAGCTCTAAAATTGACCATGAGCTCACATTATTCCCCACCCAACATAAAGGAGTAAATCACTCTTATTATGCCTACCTAATAACTTTATAAGTATTAAAAGTCAAGTCTTTTTGTGTGTGATGTCATGCTCCTGCGATGCCGCTTTGATTTATTTCAAGCCTTTTTCACAATACCAAATAATTCTGGCATCAAACTGAGAGACCTGCTTGAGGAACTTGAAACTTTGAAACCCTAAGGCAGAATTTGAGAACCATCGATACTGTTAACTTGTGTATTCATGTTCAGTTCTACGTACTACACTGTGCATTATGTTTTTCTTTTTAACTTTTAATTAAGATAGAGCATTAATTTGACTGTGCTTTGATATTGTGATTTTATCCATCCATCCATTTTCTGTACATGCTTGTCCTTTAATGGGGTCAGGAGGGTTGCTGGTGCCCATCTCCAGCTGATGTTCTGGGCAAGAGGCGGTGTCACCCTGGACAGTTCAATAGTCTGTCGCGGGGCAAAACAGAGACACACAGGACAAACAACCATGCACACCTAGGGAGAATTTAGAGAAACCAATTAACCTGACAGTCATGTTTTGGACTGTGGGAGGAAACCGGAGTACCCGGAGAAAACCCAGGCATGCACAGGGAGAACATGCAAACTCCATGCAGAAAGACCCTGGACCGGGAATAGAACCCAGAACCTTCTTGCTGCAAGGCAACAGCTCTACTAACTGCACCACTGTGCAGCCCATTGTGATTTTACTTGGACTAAATCTGACATAAAGAAAGAAAGATAGGGGGAAAAAAAATCGAGGAAACAAAGATTAAGCTATCTTTGAAAACAAAGGGAAGAGGCACATAAAAAGCTTGACAAAGAGCAACGCTAGAACACGTTTTACGAGCCAGTCTTGTTAAAAATGGAAATATACGATCACATCTGTTCAATCTGGGAGTGTGAATTTCCCTCAGAACACAAACATTCACTTTTAACTTGATTTAAACCAAAATTGGAAAAGAGAAACTTGAACCACAGTAACTCTATGAAGAAATGAACCTCATACAAACAACAACGTCTCTTCAGAAAACAACAAGGAACAGGACGCATTCAGTGAGCATTACGCGCTTGCTCCTCTCGGTGACCTTACCGACAAAGACATGCAAGTGTTTTAGTTCGTGTTTTCTCTCTGATTGGCCCTCAGCGTTACGTTCAACTCATTGTGGTCTTAAGCAAATTCGGATGCTGCGTTAAGTCAACTGAAGCGGCATTATAAAGCAAAATGCGTCGTGGCAGCAGACAAAAGCTGCGGGGCCCTCCCTGTCAAACTATTTGCAGTTTGCCTGCCGTCTTCAGGCACCGGCAGACACGCACACTCACAATTTAAACGTCTGTTTTGAAAATGTTTACGCCAGGGTGTGCAAAGCTGACATCTGATCAGAGCAGGTTTCTAAGCGGCGTCAGGGAGCTGCAGCTCTCCCAGGTGAGTTATGTGTACATGGATCTGCTGGGAGGCAGGGCGTGTTGCGTTTTTCACAGGGAGATCAGGTACGCCGGCTCGTTTGTAGCGGCGAGCCGTGCCAATTTTGGCTGTCCTCTTTAAATCGACGTAGAAATTTCCATGCAACTCCCCAAGACCAGCAGGTCAACGCCACAGACTCAGTCCGGTAAAAACAGCGACTGAAACATTGAGAGGAGAAACAAATCCACTGTAAGTTACTGTTTTTAACAACTTCGCTAATCGTTAACCAGTAGCTTGTCCACTCTTTAAAATGGGAAAGACGAGAGAACAAAATGCTTCAAAGCGTTTAGACATCCAGGGATGTGACAAGCAAGGCCGGGTGACAAGCAACCCTGCACAGGTATAAAAAACAGCTGCATGTTGTTGCCTCTATGGCTCCTTATGTCTCCAGAACAATCTGCTGTAAAGTGACTGTGCACAGCAGAGGGCTAGGGGTGGAGGGAGGCTGGAGGGTCGTGAGGTGATGCACCCAGTTCAGGTTTGTCAGGTAAAGAGCATCAAGTGTAGAAAACATTTCATTAATGCATGAGCTCATTTGAACAGTTTAAACACACAACTCAATACGTCAGTACGCACTCATAGTCTGGAGTGACGCATTTTATGAAAGCACAAACTCTGTCATCATCAACATCAACTTATTTCTTTTGTCTGTGAAACTCGACTTCACAGAAGGAAACTGAACGCAGATGTCATATTTGTGTATTTTTTCTTTGTCAGATTTTCCCACTGCAGGCAAACAAAAGAAGTAAAACGACTCCTGTGTATTCAATCAAAGCAGAGCAACCTTAACACCCCTGCTTAAGAAAATAAAACAAAGAATGTAAAACTGCTAATTGAAACAAGTATGTATTGACAAACCCCCCCCCCAACACCCACCTCCAAACTGCTCACCTATTTGCTCAAGCACGTCTTCTTACTCATGTGAGCCCCCTCGGCTCCCGACAGCCCCGAGTTCAGTCCAACAAAAGCAACAACAAAAGAGTTGCAAGCTGTGCATGTGTCGTTTTATTGTCTCAGCTTGGTTTTTACTGGGACATCTGAGCCCGAGTGTAAATCTGACATTATAAACCATGATGAGTTAGTAGCTTAGGACTCAATGGGTGATGTCGTAACGCATAAGTGTGTTTTGTATCCAACGTCTGAACCCACATAAAAGACTTTAAGGAGAGTGGATAAATTGTGATTTGGCTGTGTGGGTGTTGGATTAGTATAAAATAAGTTATTTCTCTCAGAATGAGCCAGTTTAGCCATTTGCACACAGGATTTTTTTTTATGTGTATGGTTAAAAAACAGACTTACATTTGCAATGTTTGATGCAGAGTAAAGAAAAATATATATAGCGAGGTTGTTAGGACTAGCTGTGTGCAGTCAATGTCTTACTTGTAGTTGACTACATTCATAGTAAATCTAGGCAATTTATAAATTTAGGCAATATCTGTCATGGCGAGTTGTGGAGCGATCAGTCTAAATCCAGAGAGGCAGAAACGGCAAGTTGATGATGAACAATTAATGAAAAAATGAACATGAACACAGGGAGCCAGAGCAGAGCAAAAAAAAAAAAAAAAAACACAGGAAAAAGGCCAGCAGGGTAAACGATGGAATTAAGCGATTTAATTGGAGGAACCAACAAGGAGTGACTGATAAGTTGTATATATACTGGGGAGTTTGATTACTGAATAAGGAACAGATGGCTGATTATAAATGAAGTGCATGTGTGAAGGAGCAGAAGGCAAGCAGAGGAGAGAGAGAAGGGGAGAGTGAGAAAGACAGAGAGGCAACAAGAAGCGAGGAAGAGGACACAGTCAGGGGGACTAGAAAAATGTATCTAAGAAATAACTAGAAATAAGGAAGAAGTAGAAATAATAAGTTCCTTAAAAATAATTTGGCAAAAATTCACAAAAACCGACCATTTAAAAAAATCTTTAGAATAGCTTGATTCTCATCATTTTTCTTTTGTTTCTTGAATACTTGGCTCAGAAACCTGTAGTTTTTTTCTTCTTTTATTTTCTGCACCACCTCCCTCCAACATGCTCACTGAGTCCTCCAAGTATGGTCGAGATTTGCTTTTGAACCACATTAAATGAAACACAGACCAAAATATTTTATGTGTGTTGATGGCACTTCTCAAAATGTAATGTCTGTTCAATTGTTGACTGTTTGGTGTTTTCTTTAAAACTTTGTAATGTTGTGTTTTTATTATGAAGCACACTGCCTGGCTGCTAAAATGTGCTACACAAATAAATCTGATTGATTGATTGATTCCACAGAACATCTTGTAAAATAAATACAGAAAAAGATGCTTAAAAACCCACACAAACAGGTTTTATATACAACAGAAGTGGTTTAAGTCAGGATTTAATGACTACACAAAATACTGGGTATACAAAACTGAAGTCTCAGCAGGTTTAATCAAACACAGAGTTCAAAAGGAACAAACTGGGATGCCGGTATGTTCCAAACTTAAATCAGGAAAGCGAACAGACAGGAAAAAAGTCATAAAAAAAAACCCAACCAAACAAAAAACCTTAATAACAGAAGGTGCTGCAGGGCAGGGGACCTAACAAAACAAATATCAGAAGAAAGAACAACAGTAACCCAAAAAAACCTAGATTTTATAAAACCTAAAAAAATTTATAGAGGTTTAAACAATTGGACAGAAATTAAGTGAAACCAATAGAGACTTGCAATGAGGAACCAATTCTGCAAAGTAGAACAGGGGATAAAGACGAGGAAATAGAGACAAAGACGACGGAGACGGGAACCTTTCAGTACTAGATTAATAAGTTAAAACTCTGTGAACCTTGATACTCTTTAGTTATGTGAACTCTATCCCACCTCAGCACAACAAGACCTGTTTTTCTATCTCCCTTCCTGTTAATCCCTTAGTTGCCAAAATGTTTTAAACACGGACTTGTATAGATTTCTACATGTTAACAATTTTGTAATGTAATCTTTACCACAATACAGTAACTTTCCAGGGCATTTTTGTATTAGTCTTCACCTTTTGAAATGTTGGTTGTTTTTCCATTCATTTTCTTGCCTTCCTTTGAGTCAGACCATAATAGTAGATTTAACATTTGTAGGTTGTACATTTAAGTTATAACCAGCATTGTGGTCATAAAATACAGATTGCCTTGAGAACTATTGCACAGGACAGTAAGAATCCTGGTTTCTTTCAAGCAACATAAAATGAAAAGATCCCTTTCTCAACACTTTGGCAAATTACATGAAAGAATGAAATGACTGATGTTTAAAAGTGCCAACAAATCCCTGTATTTGAGTCTGGAGTCGGGTGATAACTCACAGGCAGGCCTGACGTAAATTTTGACTGATACCTGCAAAATTGCTACATGCTATGAAACATAATGTGAGTAATAAACCCCAACAGGACATTTTTTGGTCATTTTAAATATTTCTTTTTTTCAGATCTGAGGCCTGGATGATGCATGAATTATCTTAGTTGGCAGGGTTCCCATAGCCTCAAAGTGCAGTCATGAATGATTCATAAAACACTGAATTCATTCTGCTTTGTATTGGACGATAAAATTCATTTCTCTGAAGCAGATTGTTACACATCCAATTCCTCAAAACAAAACAACAACAAAAAGCTCATCAGTGAAACCTCTTGACTGGTGCTAGTACTTTTAACAAAACAATACACGGAAATATGTTGCATACAATAAAACAAAGATGTTTAAAAGTTTTTTTAAAAAAAGAAACCCTTTAATCTAATTACATGACCTGTTCATTTTTTCTTTTTGTGCCATGTCTTTGTAATCTGCAGGACATCTGGATCCGTCTTTTGCAGAACAAGCCTTTCAGGTGTTTACTGTGTTCATCCCCACGGTTCTTGCCCGTGCTTGGCTTTGGGCGAAGGCATTGTGACTTTGTATTTCCGGCCAGAAGCATTTGAATGTAAATGGATTTTGGTGTAAACAAAGAATGAATCAATAGGCTTGATGACACACCGTGAATGAATACAAAGCAGTTGTGACAGAACGTCCGACGCGCCAGGAACAACAATAGAACAACATCCTGTGTTGTGTTTCAACATTTTTTTTATTGAAAAATCTTGTTTAAGCAGAAAGTCAGAGCAGGAAAACCACATTAAAACTGTCACAATGTTCAGGATTGAAAAGGCACTGTGGGTCACGGCTGGAGGAATCGGTTCATTGTTTTCATCATATTCCCAAGTCAAAGCTGTACTTCAGCTGAATGCTCAGCTTAAAAACCTCTCAAAAATATGTAAATAAATTTGGTAAATACAGTAAAACATAAACTGAACAAAAATGGCAAATTCATATGCACCATCAAATAAAGTGAGAACAGAATTAAAGAGTCAAGTATTTAATTTTACAGCAGATGTTGGCATGTACTCCATGCAGACTGACATACAGTACATCTGAGATTTATTATGTAATAACAGTGTGCAAATTTAACCTTTCAAAAGAAGTACAAGGAAACATTGCAAACTTTTCAGAAATAATAGCAAATAATATCAAAAACATCCACTTGTCATTTTCAACAAGGATTCAGATAGTTTTTAATCCCTGTTCTCTGGTCTGATGTTTCAGTAACATATTGCGATGACGGGACAACAGATAAACATTAACTTGTGCTTTTACGTTCTTTTACCGGTGTGCCAGTGCTTCTCCTGCTCTGAGTCGGCTGCTTGGTCCATTTGTCCCTTAATCCCTTGAAGTTGTATAACCTGCTGAGAGTTAAGTTAAAAGGAGCCCTTGCTTCTTCTGATTCTTGAGCTGCCTGTTCAGACATTTGGTGAGTAGAAGCAAGAGGGTGGGCCTGAGGCTGCAGGCTGGAAAGTGTGTGGAGAGTGGAGGCCTGTTGCTTTGCAGACTGGATTTGTGGTTGGTCAAACTTTGACCGAATCTGCGCTGCTGGAGGCTGCCGAGTGAGCAGCTGGCTCTGGGAGCCCTGCTTCCGCCCGGCTGCAGACCCAGTGGGAGAAGGTTTCATTGGAGAGGGGGATCTGGATTGTGATCTGCGAGGAGGTGGCTTGTAAACAAACTCTTTGACATTATTTTGAAGAGCCCTGCTTTCTGTTTGGCTGAGATCACGGATTCCCAAAGGACGAGGTGCCTGAGCTTGGGAGCCGCTAGGGGACCTCAGTGGCCGCGATGGTGAAGAGCCTCTACTGCCTGGCTGCTGATGCGGCTGAGATTTGGGTGATGGAGACACAGAAGGCATACTTTAACAAACAGGTAAAACAGGGCAACAGTTCACTTGATGAAAAGGACAAATTACAGAAAATGTCTACATTGCACTGTAACTTACACTGCTTTGGCATATTATGACCAATGACAAGTGGATTGAAGAAAACTGATAGTTTTGAGATATGTCATTCAACCTGTCAGCATAAGTTTGACAAGGCTAGTAGTTTGAAAACAAAGTGAATTCTAGTTTGCTGAGAATACGACTCAACTAGTCAATGTGGTAATAATAATCTGAGATGGCTGCGGCCTTTTGCAGGAAGCTAAAGCATCCTAACCACGAAGAAAAAAACTACTGATTGGACATTAACATTTTGTTAACGTTTTACAGCATACCTTCAAGGATTTACAGGAGTTGATGACCCAGTGGGTCAGGCATATTTAGCAACAAAAAAGGGGACCTTCACTTGATCAGGCAGGTGATAATATTATATCTGATCACTGTATTTTCACAGGTACTTACAATACCACAACAAAGCTATCATTGCTCTAGAAATACACTTTCTAATTTTTCAGCAGTGTTACAGTGACTTTGATCGACGTCTATTGGGGATTTTTAGTTGGTCTGAAACGTCTATATTCTCTCTAAAGAAACAAATGATCTAATAAGAAAATGTGACATTCATGACTTCCATACCTTCTGTCCTGTTGTCTCCCTTGCAGATTGCCTCTGTCTTATCTCCGTATTGCCGGGGGTTAGTGCAGCCTGGTTCATTGGCTTATCCTTGCTGGGAAGGGATTTCTTTCCCTCAGATAAAACCCTTTCTGGTTTAAGTTCACCAGTGGACAATCGCTTCGTCTCTTTTTGCACTGATTCTCCATCTGTCGTGGCTCCTTCAACCTGTCCCCCATAGGCCTTACTGAGTTTAAAGGCCGTTTCTTTTAAATCACTCTCCTTTTTCAAAGACCTAGGCATTTGATTTAACTCCTTACTGTCCGTCCCCTCCTTGCTCTGGTGTACTCGCTCCTTCTTTTTCTCTGTGTTACTACTGCTAACCTCAATTTTAGCACCTTCTTTGCTATTTCTTCTATTAGTGATCTTTGTCTCCCTGTGTTGGCCTTTTGTCCCAAGCACAGAGGTGGGGGGTTCTCCAGAAGTCCAAGATAAAATACTGGATTCACTGGAAGAAGTACTATGACTTGAACTGATTAATGTAGAAGCACTAGAACTATTATCCAAGTCAGCAGAACTAGTGCTAACATTTCTTGAAAAACGACAATCTGAGTTAGTTGGGCTGCTATTCTTTCCTGTCCCATGGCTGCGACTCCCACTTGTGTCAAGAACAGGTTCATGTGAAGGAGATTCACTACATTCAAAGTACTCTTCAGAGGTAGTGGAGTCCTCTCTTGGTGATAAGTAATCATCACTGATATCAGTTGTAGGCGTTTGCAGGTCTGGCGAGCTTGTTCGGGAATCTGTGGTAGGTAGATTTTGAGGAGACACTTTTGGAGCTGAACTTTTTACATCAGCTGTGGGCAACTGTGATTCTTGTTTGTTGGTTTGGAAACTCAAATCCATTGCTTGCACATTGGAAAAGGGTAAATGAAGTGTTTTTCTGGAGAAGTATGCCGGTACTTGTGTTATGCAAGCTTGTTCTTGAAAGGTGTTGTGCATGTGTTGTTTTACTGAGTTTAATGTGATGTCTGTGCCGTCTACTGATGGGAATTGTGCTTGTTTACCAGGCTGACTCAGTGCATTTGCAGCACTGTTTATAGTGCCATCATGGTTTTCTTTGAGTATGTAAATGTTGTGTGATATATCATCTAATGTAAAGTTACTATATGATATTATTTGAGGTTCATGGCATCTTGCAAGGTATGTTTGATTATTTGTCGCTTTGGCACATTCCAAGTTTGTCAGGGTTTTATCAGAAGTGCTGTTACTTGTGGCTATAAGGTCTCTGTATGTCTTTGAATCAACACTTTTAGGGACTAGTTCATTAACATTCACAATGGCTGTGCTTGATGAATCTTTTGCTGAAACATCTGACTTTGTTTCAAGTTGGGTTTCAGGAACAGACTGCACTTCTGCTCTGTCATTGCGTTTCCTATCAGTTTCCTTACCCTTTGTCTTTTGGGAAGTAACGGCCTGTGTTTCTTGTTTGGAATCTTCAGGAATATTTGTGTTCTCTGTTTGTTTTGGATACTTTGTTTTGCTGACAGTGTTTCTTTGTAAATCTGGGCCACTCTCAAGATTTTTTACTGGAGATGTTTGCACCAAACTTGTTAAAGCTGTAGCTTCTGTAACAATTTGTGGGCCTAAACTGGTCTTAGACCTCTTGTCCACAGAGATCCCTGGAGTTGTCTCAGTATTGTCACTGACTCTGTCTTTTTTAAATAATTGGTCAGAACAAGGCTTAGAGTCAGGAGCCACATAACTTGTAAAAGAAGATGCAGAGGATGGGAGTAAAGGTAATTCTGGAACAGAAGACATGGAGGGATGATTGGTTGAAAGTGAGCTAGTAGAGGGAGTTGAATTACAAGAACTTGTTGCTGTGTTTGATGCCACTGCAGTAATATTCACAAGATTATTTTTGGAAAGTGAACTTTCAGATTGTGTGGGAAAAGCAGAAGAAGTCGCAATGTGCCCTGGACTGTCAGGGTTTTGGGGTTTATGAGTCTCTTGAGAGGAGATTTTTAGTTGTGTATCAGCAGCACTACTATGTGACTCTTGATTTGATGCATCTTGGGAAGTGACGATCTGTGTTTCCTGTTTGGTATCTTCAGGAATATTTGTGTTCTCTGTTTGTTTTGGATATCCTGTTTTGCTGACACAGTTTCTGTTCAAATCTGGGCCACTCTCAAGATTTTTTACAGGAGATGTTTGCTCCAAACTTGTTAAAGCAGAAACATCAGTAATAATCTGTGGCCCTAACCTGGGTTTAGACTTCTCAACAACAACAATATCTGGATTTGTCTCAGTGCTGCTACTGACGCCATCTTGTTTATGTAGTTTGTCAGAACAAGGCTTAGAGTCTGGAGTAACAGAATTTGTAAAAGAAGATGCAGAGGACAGGTGTAAAGGTAATTTTGGAAAAGATGATGTGGTTGGAGGAAGGGTCAAAGGTAAGCTAGTAGAGGGAGTCGAATTACAAGAACTTGTAGCTGTGGTTGAAGCCACTGTAGTAATAGCCACTATATTATTTTTGGAAAGTGAACTTTCAGATTGCTTGGGACAAGCAGAAGAAGTTGCAATGTGCCCTGGACTGTCAGGGTTCTGGATGTCACAAGTCACTTCAGAGGAGATTTTAAGTTGTGAATTAGCAGCATTACTGTGTGACTCTTGATGTGATGCTACATTATTTTCTTCTGTATTTAACTGAGTTTGATCGTGCAGTTGAGATTTTTGTGCATTGTTTGACTTCAGGGTGTTTGTTTGATCCACCAAAGTACTTTGTATTTGTGAAACAGTCGCTATTTCAGGTTCTTTTACACATTTAGATTCTTTGAGGGACTCTGACAAAGAACTGGTTGTGGAGGTAATTTGGGCTTTGTGTGAAGGTTGTTCATTTTTAGGTGTGAGTGCTTTGTTGCTAGATTGTGGTAGTGTTTGTGGAATAAGAGAAATGGGACCTGAATCTGAATCTGAACACAGTTTTTTCTCCATTTGGAGGATTTGAGTTTCGCTTTTGTCGAAATTTAACTTTTGTCTGTGCAAAGGTGAGTTTTTTTCAGGTGCCATTTCTTCATTGTTATTGTCAACACTTTTCTTTTCTGGTTTTGCTTTATCCACCAACAAACCGTCAGTCTTGGGCTCACTTTGTGCATTTCGATTTCTGGGCTTTGCAACCTCTGGCAAAGTTTCCTGTGGCTTGCTTATTGGACTGCTAAACTTGATTGCTTGGCTGATTTCAAACATCTCAGAACGTTGCAGATGAACTTGGGTTGGTTTTTTAGAGTCTCTGATATTAATAAACCCTATCACATCGCTCGGTGGATCAGGTTCTGGCCAGGTGGGCAGATATGAGAGTAAGCATGCTTTCTCTAGACCTAAAAGTCCAGGATGGATAGGAGGAGCATCCTGTGGCGGATCTTCACGTGTTTTCTTTTGCTTCTTCTTATTTTTTGGTTCCTCTGAAACTTCTGACTCTTTGGGGCTATCATTGCTATTTGAGCTCATGGGACTAGGGCTACTTAGAGCAACAAGGGCATATTTGGGGTTGTATAGTTTTCTAGCAACAGCAGCAGGAGGAGGAGCCACGGATAAAACCTGATGTCGAGTGTCTGGTTCAGGCTCAGGATCTGTGGTGACTTGGCGGAGGTCAACAAAACTAGAAGTAACATACAGGTAGCGAAACACTTGGTCAAAAGCATCCACAGCCTGGCCCGTGGTAACAGTGATGAGATTTCTATCCAGTCGTGAGGACATCCATGTGAAACTAGACAGAAAAAATATAATAAGAAAGGATCGTTAATATGAGCAGACAGGTTATTTAAACAAGTTCTGTCAATTTGAGTTCTTACCTCAGCAAATTTGGAATACAAAATATTACAACAGACTTAAATACTATATTTATATATATTTGACATATACTTACATAAACTGTACAAAAACATACCTTTTTTACCACTGTAAACCAGACAAAATCTTTCCTATTTATTCATTCCTAAAATGTAGCTTACTATTTCATGTATTTGACATATACTTACATAAACTGTACAAAAACATACAACCTTTTTACCACTGTAAACCAGACAAAATTTTTCCTATTTATTCATTCCTAAAATGTAGCTTACTATTTCATGTAAACAGGAAAAGTTTAGTCTGATTTAGTGTCAAGCAGTGAGAGAATAAGGTTGTCCCTTTTTATATAATGTGTTTTAAAAATCTTCTTTCAACAAAATAGAGAAAAAAAATCTAACAATGGGGTGTTTTGCTATTAATCAGTAAAAACTGTAGTAGTAAAATATTTTATGGATAAAAACGCAAAGTTACATTATTTATCATTAAATGTGGTTGTTTACCTTCTAACTAACCTGAGATGCACACTTTAATAGCAGTAACAGAATTGCTTATTGCATGGACTGAAGTTATTTCTTGTCCATCATTGAAGTAATTTAGCCTAAAATTAACAAAATGCATTATTTATTCCAATCACCCCATCCTGGAACCCTAAAATCCGTTCCACAATAAACATGTAATCATACATATTGTACACTGACCTGTACGACCCAGACACAGCTTTGTCTCCATCAATGAACATGAACCTGTGGCCGAGTTGCCCCTTGACCCTGGTGCAGTACCGGGTGTAAAACTCTGCGCCTTCTGTGCAGCGTACACGAAGATGCTGAAACGCAAACAGACATTTCTATTAGGACCGACTTTATACTTTCAATAATAATAGTATTTATTACCTCTAAACATCTTCTCTTTTTGCACATTAAATCCACAAACTTCAGTATATTTCACTGGGATTTTATGAGGAAAAAAACAGCACAAGGAAAAGAAAAATGATACTCAAAAGTGTGTTGTGCACTTGCATTTTGTCCATTCTTCTTTTCAAAAATTTCAATTATAATTTCATCTAAGCTATGACATTAGTGACCTTGCCCAATATTAATTTGTTGTAATCTATGTTATTGTTATGAAAATTCATAAAAAAACAATTTGTGTTCAGTGTCTTCCAGAAAGATTGCGTACTAAAATACTGGAGCAAAAACATTGTGCATCCGCATACTTGTAGCAATGGAAAGATACTTGCATGGCTTGTTTAAAGGGCCGAGACACATGTATTCCTTCACTTGCAATTTTAACTTTCTCTTCCTGTTCTCTTTGTTCTCCTGGAAAACACATTAGCTGTGTCAACATAGCCTAATATGTTCTCTTATATGCACATTATTTTTTGCAAAATTAATCTCTGTTGGACAACTAACAATTCTGAAGCGTCTCAGATTTTCTTTTTGCTTGCTGAGGTGTAGCATTCTTCTTCTTTCTCTCAATCGCATGTGAACTCATCTACTCCTCCACCCTTCCTGTTTATCCAGCCCTCCACCAACTCCAGCTCATCGCCTCCAGCTTGCAGCAAAATCTCAATCTGTCACACTTGTCTTCCTCCTTCCTGCCAGCCACCTTCTTCTCATTCAGGCGCCCAGTCGCAGCTTCCCTGCAGACTTGTCACTTGTGCAGATTTGGCATTAGCTCCTCTTTAATGTTCTACAGCTGCCCCACATACACACTTCCCGAGCTGTCAGCGGAAGCTGCAGGGGTGCCAGTGTGTATACACCACCATTAATATCATTAAAGGTTATACCATTTTCTTTGACGTACCAGGTTCTGCTCCGGCTACTGCTCCCCAATAATTCAAGGCACCACTATGCTGGGTGACAGGGAAAGCTAAAGCCTCCAGTGCCCTCCAGGCAGAACCCAACAGAAATGAAGGACATGACTCAGCAATAAATATTTGTCTGCTTCCCCACATGCCGTTAAAACACAGATTGCATTTCCTTGAAGCACTGTGTGAACCATGTAAGGTCTTTGTGTTATTACTGCGATACTGTAGTTCAGTTTTCCAGCAGAGATTAGTAGTTATGAGAGTAAAACACCACAACATCTTAAAGGGTCTACTTTTTTGGCAACCTCCTTTTTAAATTGTAAATTAACGTGATATTTTTTTTAAGCACAAGGTTAATTTTCACAAGCTGCACCTAGTTCTGATTATTGCATGCCCTGTAGAATCAACAAATCCCTTACATGAGGTAGGTTGAAACATTTAAAAAAGTAACTGTTCATTCCCTGGACATTTTCAGAGGGATGAGGAGCAAAGTCAATTACATCTATTAGTCTGTAAGAAGGTCAAAGCCATTTCCAAGTCTTTATGACTCTAGCAAACCACAGTCACATGGGAAGTCACACAAGATCCGACAACAACACCTGAAGCAGGTGCCACAATTAAGCACAGTAGTCATGATTCAGCATCCGACACTAGGCAATAATCCATTAGTAAATAAAATTCTCAATAAAAAACCCTGAATTTTGTGTTTACTGCAGGGATCTATGTCTGATATATGTGAATCTTAGAAAAAAAAACAATTCAATCTTTTCTTTTTATTGTCTCTCTAATGTGACATGTATCTTGTTTTTACTCCAGTCGTCTTGTGACTGGTTGATAAGCCACAGGTCAGTCGATTACTCCTCTCCCAAAATTACATGCTGAAGAAAGGAGTCCAGGTAGAGTCGATAAGAAGGAACCAGCCGAATTATCAGCAACCCTTCTGACTGAGACATGAGAGACTCACCTATTCATCTATCATGAACATGATAACTTTCTTTAAGAGCTTTTCAGCACATCCCCGTTCTGAGTCCAAAGTGGGGAATCACCAACGTCAGAAAGACCTTTGCCAAATCTACAGTCTGTCAATCAGTTTAATCTTCACCCATTTGTGCCAAGATGTCGTTGACGGTCAAGCTTGAAATCCAGTCTGACCTCTGAGCAAAACAACAGCCGATCACTAAAAAAAGAATAAGGGACCTCTTTCTTTTTTTAGTGTTGCTTCAGGTCCGGAAAGGTAGTTAATCTAATCTTGAGTTTATTTTCCTTTCCCCTCTTGTAGAAATAAGAGTTAAATTATTGTATAAACTGCCTTATCTGATGCTCCTAAGTTGACGATAAATGTTTAATAAATAATTTTTTATGAGCTTAGATAATATTTTTGAAGGTTCAATTCCCCATTGACAAAAACATGGTCCATTTAGTCGCAGCACATAGAGTTCAATTTGAAATTTACATCAATTCTTGATCAGGTTTATTACCAATTACCACTTATTTTCTCTATAGCCAATTTTCAAAGTGTTCCAGTGGGGAAACCTCTTCTTTTTTTGTGTCATTTACGTTGCTCAGTCCATAGGAGAATGTTTCATCCTTCCGAATAATTTTGAGACGAGACTGATAGTCATGAGACTGATAGCAAACCGGAGTTTGCTATCTATGCAATGGTTTTATAACCGTTGAATATTTCAACGCTGCTTTATTGCCCCACACTTAAAAGGAGTGCCGCTTTACGACTGCAAATGACAGAAGTATGGAAGACATTTTGACCATAGCTGTAAAAACAGCGCCTGTCAAACAACGGTAAGACGCCGACTGTCTTTTCCCTAAAACAGAGACATCTCTCTGTCTAGTTCCTGACTAATTTTAAAAAGTAGGGCAACTTCAGGCTAAAAGTGCACGGTGCAGATGTATTACTAAGGGCAGGACTAGCATTTGGCATCTCACACTAAAGAAGAAAGGCAGAGCTGAGACAACCTGGAGAGAAACAGCAGACAGCAAAATGCTCCTCATTTTCATACGAAGGGAAACGCAACAATGATGAAACGGACAGAAAATCTTGCTCAACCAAAACGTCTGCATTCACTTATCATGTTATAGGCAAAGCAAACAGAAGTTCACGTTCATAAACTCGATACTCTCAAATGACACAGTGGCATTTTATGCTGTTTTGTTTGCAAGTTGCACCCAGATGGCACTGAGAGTCTGTTAAGCTGTTACACGCTGCATGAATCACCTCAGCTGACAACCGTCATCTGGCAAGGAAAGAGTTTGCACATTCATGACTTGTTTATGCGTATTTAAAAATCTACTGTGCAGTGCAAAAACTCCCACCCATAAGGTGTTTGTGATATTTTCATTAAAATCTATTCTGCTGAGATGGTGGCCAGAAAATATTAAAAATCCACCACTAAGACAGAAGCAAGATTCTTAACAGGTAAATATGTTTAAGCACTTTTTATTAAAGAAAACTGACTGAAAAAGAAATCTGAGGGACACTTTTAAATTGTAATTATAAAGGATACAGTATCGCCAACTTGTCTTGTCAAAACAATTCAATTTAGTAACGAATTTTGATCAAATACGTCACCCTAATCTCACTTTGGAAATATTAAGTCCATGTTTTCAGTGGAAAATCAAATCAAATCTCATTAAGCAATTGTTTTTTTACTGAACAACTGGTGTCACACTTATTGCAGAGGAATGTTACCACTCCTTTGGTGAAGTCTCTTCAGATTACCCAAAGTCCTTTTCCACTATCATGTTGCCATTAAATATCACACTTCTCTACATGGTTTTGGGGATACATTTACTGAAAGACCCAGAGACACAATCTCTATTTTCTGTCCAAGGTCATTAGATTTCTCTAATAAGGTTTGTATAAGAAGCATCTGTTTTTCAAAAAAAATTTGAATTGTATTTTTTTTTACATACCAATAGCAAATAGGAGTGGCACCAGTGATTTTGTTGAAAACAAGATGAAACAATTATTTTTTGATGAGGAATTATTTTCCCCAATGAGTAATTGGGGAATATTAAAGCTTGGAATTTTCATTATTTTTAGTGTGAGATTGTCCTACTGCAATGATAATAATAATAAAACAAATTTATTTTAAGGGTTTTAGAACATCTACACCAGGGGAGTCAGTAAATGTAAAGGGTGGAGTCGACCTCAGCTTACAATTCATTTCTGTCACAGTTACTTAAGTTGACATGTCTTCATGTTACCAAAACCATCTCTCTGCTTTATGACAATGAATTCCATTTAATAACATCCAACATAGACACACCCTCTTGTTCAGTGCCAACCAAGTGATAAAAAGCATTTTATGTGAGTGTGTTTGTCATTCAGTGTGAAAGAGAAACCAACGGCAACACAGAGATCTTATTTTATGACATGTAACGCTTGATAGTCATTTTGTAAAAAATTATGAGAGTGCCAAACCAAACTGGCACACCTACCCTTGTTATATAAAGTACTAATTTGCTAATTTACAGCTAATTTATTCCAACAGACATTTCTGTGATTCTGTGTTTTTTTTGATACCGTCTTTGAGTTGGGAAACAGCAGCTTACCTTCAGGTGCCCGGCATGCATGTTAGCCCTCCGACACATCGAGAGGAAATGAGGTAGCATTGTGCGTTCCAGCATGATGTAAACTGACACCTTTCTTTTAAACCCGGCATCTAACAGATCTCTGAAGATGTCAACGTCGGTGAAGACATCCATCACCACGGCTATCACCTGGAAAAGCAAACATAAGTGCGTGCGTGACTTTTTTTATCCCCCTGGGTAAACCTAAATAATGTGCACCACTTGTTCAAGCTTTAAAATATGCATATTAATGGACAAATGGTGGTGCTCATAGATTTTAGCAGGTTTTATGACTTAGATTTTGCACGTTTTAATACATCTCACACAAAATAATTAAAATTGCTGTAGTTGATACACAATTCAAATAAGGGCAAATCATCCAATTGTCCATTGACAAAGCATTTCAATTAAATAATCTGAGAATGTTTCATTCAAATGTTTTTTTTTCTGGAGAACAGCTGCTGTGGACTAAAACAAGTCATAAACTGTGAGGCTTCGGATGAGTCAGTTGCATAAGCTGACTCATGCACATGCGCCCTATCAGTACACTGCACATGCTCATGCAAATATTCGGCTTAACACGCATTGATGTTGCAGGGATGGCTTCAGTGTGAAGTACTTCTTTGATAAAGCACCATAATCACGTTGCACTTTACTCTCTACTGACACTTGCTCTGCAGTGGACTATGGACTCTGGTCCTCACATGATGTATACAGTTAGTCAGTTTTAATTTTGCTGAGTTTTGTTTTTAAAATTGGTAACCTAGTTACCTGACAGTCCTTTTTAGGGCTGAGAAATCAAACGTATGTGAGAGTTTCCCACCGTAAAGCCAAACAGCATGACACATTAGGCACACACGGGATATTCTGGTCATGGTTTTTCAGAGGTTTTAAAACAACTATTCTGGGAAAAATAGGCAATGCTTTCCTTATAGATTGAAACAGCATTTAAGAAAACTAAATTTCACCATTTCAAACATATGGGAGAATATATTATAAACTACAGTATGTGGATTAGAACAAATGCAACCAAATAAGGGTAATTTTCTTAATAGTTATCTAGGTTCTTCCTAATGGTACAAGAAATGTCAATTTTTGTATGTTCACAAATAAAGTAAAGGGCCAAGTTGTACCCTAAAAATCACACACAATAATCACCATCATTACTTGTGTTCAGTGATATTTTCTAATAAATGGACAAGCAATTGGGTAAAAAAATCGTTTCGTTTTGTAGTTCTCCTCTAGCCATGACGCCCTGGGCAAAGAACCATATACCTCACAAAATAAATAAATAAATAAATAAATAAATAAATAAATAAATAAAAAATACTGCTATACAGAGCAGAACAGCAAAAAATATGGTATTCTATGAGATAAAAGAAAAACTAAATGTTCATTTTTACATGTGCTCACTTTTATTTCAACTTTATTTTTTGTTCCTTTATCAAATAATAGAGATGATACTGAAAATATGCCACCTAAGTAAAACGCAAACACCTACCTTCTGCGCCTGTGCAATCATTTTTCTAACCACTTCTTTGATGTGGGCCTGACCCTCCATCGGGGGCTGCGTGTACACCGTCGTGCGTGTCACCCCTCTGTACGACTCGCTGTCAGGCCAGCCCAGGTCCATTTGTGGGATAGAGGTGTCCGAAACGTCCGGCCAGTACTGCAGCGACAGCGGCTCCGGCTCGTCCTCTCCCTCCCCTGAGAAAAGCGCCGCGTCCGGGTCAAAGGGCTCAAGAGCGGCGGTCAGCGTCGCCTGCTCCAGGTCGGAGAGGAAACCCCGCAGGCCGCGAGCCTCCAGGTACTTAGCGAACGCCTCGCGACCATCCAGGAGGAGCGTTTCGAGCGCGAGACGCTGCTCTTCACAGTAGAAGAACTCCGGTTTGGACTCGTAGATCCGCGGGTTTACGTTGTTATCGTCCAGGCACTGGATCTGGGATAGAGCCATTTCTTTGAACTGAAGATATCTACCAGGTTATGACACAGCTGTGAGCACTTTAAAAGTCCGCAGTTCTTCCAGTCTTTTTCAGACTTTTGGCAAAACAAATACCCTGATTCTCAGCATATTTGACATTCGGGGCTTAGACCATGTCAGAATATACAGACAAAGTCGCTCCTAAATTCTAGTGGTTCGTTTAAAATTGCTGGTATGGAAAGAAGAAGCCACCCAGCAGAAAGTGAGAGTGACATGCCTCACCGACAGGTGCCACACCGACAGGTAAAAGAAAAACACCCTCCCACGCGTGACGTGATAGACTTTCCAAGCAGCGGCTTGTTTCACGAACTTTGAATGGCATAAAAATGATGGATGGAGATATGCCGCCCTTATTCTTAGTCTCATTAAATCATTAGCCGCCAGCACAACTTAGAATGTGTTGTTGTACTTGTTCTGTCTTGTTTTTTGTATTTATTTTGCAGGCATAAATTTGCACAAACCAGTTTTAAAAATACTAAAATAAAGAAGATAATTAATTATTTTTTTGGACAGAGCACAATAATAATTATAGTCATAACAGAAAGTATCCCTGTGGATTTTTTCTTTTTACATAAACACAATAACTTATTTCATAACCCTACATAATCTTTAAACCCTATTAGTTTGATAACTTGTAACAGCATTCACTGCCCTCATTTTGCATTAGAACAACCCAGTCTCCACAAATATGGCAATTACTTTAATAGCGGTTTCATTTACGCAACTCCTCTCTGCAAATCACAAAGTACATCTTTTTGAAAATACAGCTGTCAAAACAAATACATCACATATGGATTTTTGTTTAATATTCTAACAGATTTAACCTCAAATAACTGTTTTTAGTCAGTCCAGCATGATTTTTTTCATCTCACTGTTTAATAAAAGAGGGGTCAACAGGATGTTTCAGGAGTGTCACTTTGGCAGCTCTAGACCTCACTGAAATGTCCAGAGGTAGGTTGTGCACATAATTTTTTCAGCAGACTTTAAGTGCACATGTGTAAGTTAAGTCATATGGCTGTGAAGACTAGGAACTTTATTGCATGCAACAACAAAACAAAACTGTCCTTTCAAGTTTATGAAACTGAAAAAGCAGCCATCCTATAGCATTTCCCTGGAGCTTATTAGAACTGGTGGAGAGGAAAAAAAGCTAAACTTTGATTTGATTTTTTTTTTACTGATTTTGGACTCTAGAAGCACATGTTCCAACGTTTTAATGTCTCATTGTATTTATATTTGAGTCATGTTTATATTTGAATTCATTCTTTTTGACATTTTTCTCTTTTTTTTGCTTCATGCCCTGCTGAAATTGGACATCTGTGACCTTTTCAACGTTTCCAGGCTGTTTCCCCACTTATGATAGGCTTTTGGAGAACACTTCAGACAGTCTGCTCATGTCTATAGCATAGTGGGCTGACAGAGTGTCAGTGCAGAGGACTCCTCTGTAGAAACTTTGTGCCTTTGGGGGGAAAAGTGTTCAAATAGGCTTCAGGCTATGACATCGTGCCATGCTTTCCTAAAGTGCTCTGGGAGCGACATACATTCATGGAATGTGATTTGATATGACAATCTGCTGCACAGACTCTATTTAAGAATTGATGATGCAGAACATCTGCTACCATTTTACGGATTGTTCGTTGACTTTGTGATGAGGAGCATCTGAGAAATCTTCATAGCAAACTCAACTTCAAGATTTGGAATAATACGGTTCCAAAGCTACAGTTTTGCCTTTTGCCTACATGAAAATAGTTTTTGGTAAGACAAAAGGAGATATCTAAAAAAGTTTTGCATGTTATGTTATTTTTGTCCTCTATTATAGGCATTTCTTGACTTGGCAAGCAAATATTGCTCAATTTGCACAAAAGGTCCAGACCAATGGAGGACACAAACTGATAGCGGACCAAAGGTAGCAGGTGAGAACACACCGCTTGTTCTGGAAATAGCATTCAAACGAAAGACTATCACGTCTTTAAGTCTGGAGTGGCTAAATGGTAGAAGTCCACGTTAGTCTTTGCATCCCTCAGACTTGCTTCAGTCTCATAGGGGGAGATGAGGTTCTGGTTCATCAACTTTCTTTGTAGAAGAAATCACCTCTGCAATGACTCAGTAAGGTCATCATGTGTTGTGAATTTAGTGCCTCCATTTCAATGGGAGCTCTATCATTTGAAATGTCAGTGTCACAAGAATTTGGGTGGTAAATCCCAACATGCAGGGGCCAGACAGGAAGGTATGAATTTGCCCCTTCTATCCTATTAAATTTTTTTTATGAATAAACAAGCTTTTTTTGTTGTTAAAAATCGAAATAATTAAAAGCAAATATAGAAGATAAAAACACATTGTCTATTTATTATGTGCTTCCTCTCGCCTTGGCTTTAGTATTTCATAACTTTAGGTGATAATAATAATAATAATAATAATAATAATAATAATAATAATAATAATAATAAAAAATATCATCTGGATGAAGATTTTCTCAAAAACGGAGAAAGAGTTCAATCTGGCTGCACAGAGGCACAGTTGGTAGAGCTGGTGCCTTGCAGCAAGAAGGTTCTGGGTTCCCAGCCCCAGTCTTTCTGCATGGAGTTTGCATGTTCTCCCTGTGCATGGTGGGTTTTCTCTGGGTACTCAGGTTTCCTCCCACAGTCCAAAAACATGACTGTCAGGTTAATTGGCCACTCCAAATTGTAGGTGTGAGTGTGTATGTGCATGGTTGTACACCCTGTCCAGGGTGACCCCGCCTCTCGCCCAGAGCATTAGCTGGAGATAGGCACCATGCAACCCTCCCGACCCCACTGAGGGACAAGGGTGTAAAGAAGATGGATGAAGTTATATCCATCAAAAAACAATCAAGTCTAGCATATTTTTGGCCTTTAAAGCCAAAGCTGTACTAGAATGTCAGTGTGTCAAAGTGCTTCTTGACAGAGCTGTTCTCCAAAATTAATATTTTTCTTTACTGGAAATTATTCAGCTGGAGGCCAATTTGCATTATAAACTGGTTCAGTTTGTTTTCTCAATCTAGCACCGTAGAATAGCAGTGATGTCACACCTCACACACCTTCCTTTGCTATTTGCTTTCTAAAACTTTCTTTCCTGATGATTTTCTTCGTGTTTCTGACACTCTGCTTCCTTAGTATAGGCCATCTTTCCTCTTTCTTCTAGTTTTTCTTGTTTTTTTCTTCTAGCCATACCCCAGATTTTTTGTGTGTCATTTTTTCTCTTCATAATCACAGCCTGTTTGTCTCTGCCACATCAAGTTACTTTTCCCCAATGCATTTTGCTTTGTGACAGTGACGTTTAGAGCTTCTATGGTGTATGAGACAGATATCTATTGCCACACAGAGACTTCAAAGTGGCTCAGCAGCTTCCAAAAGTATCAGAGGAAGATTACAGCCATTCTATTTGTGGTACACCTTTAACTCCTTTGTTCTCCCACACTCTCCTCCAGAACGGTGTTAGTTTATTGACTGCCTGTCACAGGAGAGCCAGAGGTGACTCTTTGAAGAGGAGGGGGAAAAAGAGCTGGTTTGACAAAAACAACACAAGGAGGAAAGAGCGTTAAAAGGGGAGCAAAATTCAAGCGATTGAGTCTCTGGGAATTACAGACTACAACCCTGCTGCCAGCTTCAATTCAAGCAGAGATAAATTGTTGCTCATGCACCGTCTGAGAACTTACTGGATAAAGTTTGACCTGATAATATGTCGATAACACGAGCAGACTGAAGTGAGCTCTCCTCTGACTCATCATCAAATACAGAAGACGGGTTTATTGACAAGTCAAACTTTTTATTTATATGCTGTTCGCTTTGAAATTGACTGCTGGTCTGTTGATTGTAGATATGTGGCATACATACTTAAATTATAAATTACTTTTGACTAGCGATTACATCTAGTAATCGAAGACAATCAAAAATCGCTGGAGAGAAAGGAACCTAGGCCAGTAAATTTTAAATAGTGCATGTGAATGACTTTAGTGATTAACACATTATGAATATAACCCATCTTCAATTTCATTCCTCTCCACTGACCTGTCAGTAATTTCTTCATCACTTCTAATTGACCAAGCACTCATTGTCTGATAAGCTCTCTAAGCAGTTAGTTGCCCAACATGAACATGTTTGGCACAGATTCAATGAGTTGTTTACTTGCTCTGAATACCAAATATCACAAGGTTGAAGACAATGCACAAAATAAAATACTCTTTTGTATCCACTCTATAATTTTCAATATGGTCGAAAATACCAGAGTAGATATTTAGATTAAGAGGCACTTTGATGAAAGCATGTGGTGCGTGCAAGATCCCACACCACAAATGTCAGTGTGTCATTATTTATTCAACAAAATCAGAGTGGGAAAGTTTGATAAAACAAAAAAAAAAGAAAAAATGGGGAAAAAAATTGCTAGAAGTGACCAAAATGTGAAAACAGAACTTTAAAGGGATGTATTTTCTTTTTACAATAACTGTACTGTCACCATTTGATTCTTGGTTTGCAGTCGCCCAATTTTTCCCCTGGTTATTGTTTGTTTAAATATGTATATTTTTGGCAGACAAAAGAGTTGGAAAAATAAGCCTAAAGCCAAAAAACATTATTCTATATCTTTCAAATGTAATTGGTTATGTTTTTTCAAAATTTTCTCTTTTCTCAGTGTGACATTATTGTGACTTATAATTATTGCAAAAGACAAACTGATGACAAATATTTTTTTTTATTCATCTTGTGCTAAGAGAGCAGATTCAAAGATGTAAATGCATCAGTTTGTTGAATTGATTTCTCATAACAAGTAATGGAAGACCAGCCCAAGTTCACTTTGTAAATTTTGTCAAATGTTTCCTTCCGGTAATGAATAATTCTATTTACAGTATATGCTTTTTCATAGATTACATATGAGTAGGAATAAATACATACAGAAATGGATGGCGAACGAAATAAGCTCATTACATTTTAAGCAGTGTATTTTCAATACTGTAGCATAACAGAGTCCTCACTGCACTTCAGGGGACTTCCTTTAGTGGTTCACAATCAACTCTCGACAGAGACATACCGTACACACCCACACACACACCAGCAACAAGTCCAAACTCAGTCAGATTTGCATCTAAATTCCCAGGAACAGACAATCTTCTCACATCATGGCCTCTGAAGTCGACAGGTTTGTTTGCCGTCATCTCCAGATGTTCCTCGCAAAAATAATCAGCCTCAGAGTTTCTGCTCTTCACTGGATGTCCTTCCGAAGGGACACTGGAGAAAATCTGCAGAGGGAAAAACTTCCTCGGGGCCTTGACTTGTCACCTTAGCAAGGGTTCGCCAACTCTTGTAAAGATAAAGGAATAATTATGCCTGGAATCGTTGAGACGAAGAATCAAGCGGAAGAGCGTGAAAGCTGAGATGACCTGGACATAAGAGGTCATCTCAGTCAGTCATTCACTCCACAGGTCAGCGGGAAGCCGTGGAGAAGGAGAGCAGTGTTTCTTTGTTTTTCTTTTTAACGGGGTGGAAGTTTGGTGTCCGGACGCCTCGGTCGACGAACCCTCGGGTAGTGGCCGTGTCTTTGTCATCATATGGGGTCACTGGTATTGATAAATGGGCTGGACGTATTCGGGGGGGAAGTAGCCCACTCGTCCGTGACAGCGACCCCTCCAACGTACCGAGTCAGAGCAGTCGACGAGTTCGATGACGTCTCCGCGCACGAAGCGCAGCTGCGACGGGTGGTGGGGGTTGAAGTCGAAGAGAGCATGGGCGTGATGGGGACGCTGGGGGAAGGAGATAGAGAGAGAAACGTCTGTTAAAATCGCTGTGACACTCTGTTTATGAACAAGAAAAAAATATGAGCGGAATGCTAATTTGAAAAGTTGAATTTCCACCTCCTGCAGCAGTGAATGGTGGGAATTTGGTAGACTACAAGACATTTGTAAGGAAGCCGAGAACAGCCGTTCTTTAGAAAATCCATAAAGCAGCTTTTAAACAATAATTTTATTCATTAGACAATGAATACAAATTATCTCATGTTATGTGGAGAAACTAATCACCGTTCTTTGTGAAATCATGAATTAACTTTGATAAACCAGTTTCTTTTTTGTTTGTTTTTTTAGCTCAATTTACCTGGTCACACTAAGGCCTGATTTTTGTTGGAACAGAACAGTCAGCATATTACTTAAATAGAGAAGATACTAAACAGCAACACATATTAATAAATTCAAATGGAGATGAGAAACAGCTAAAGTACTGCAGGACCACAGAGGCCACGCAGGGCCAGAACCAGAGCTGATGGAAATTAACAAAAGATTTATGGAAAAATTATTTTGTGGGCTAATGAGAGAAAAGTCGATTTTCCTATAGGCGTCCTCCAATCACATTTAGGGTAAAACTAACCCGGCATTTCGAACGTGACGGTACCGCTCTGCTGCGTCACAGCTATATATTCTCTGCTCTAGTAGAAAATCCTGAGGGAGAATATCATCAGCTTGTGACCCTTAACTGAAGTGCACATGGATTATGCAGCAGTACAATCATCTGAAGCTGCGATAAGTGGGCCAAAATTCATCCCTATGATGTAAAAGACTCATCGCTACTCATCGTAAAACTCTTGATGACAGCAGTTGGAAACCAATGCTGGCTGAACCAGTTACTAATTCTGGGAGGAGTTACTGTGTTTTTTTAAGACAAGGCAAGTTAGTATGGAAGTTTTTTTTTTATCCCCTTAATATGTTAAAGCACAATTTGAAAAAAGAGCCTTTTTAAATAGCTAATTTTACCTTTGTCTGTTATTAAAATATGTAAAAAAAACAACAACAATTGAAGTATGAATTTCAATGCCTTTTTTAAGCAAAAGAACTTCAATACATTCGCTTTTCCCTGATGCAAATACCTCATTAAAACGACCTAACAATATTCGTTTTTCATCTAAGTTTTTTGGGTCACTTCAGATATGTATTTGAAAAAAAAAATGCAACAATGTGTAATATTTATGGACATCAAGGGACTATGCTGCATCTTTATTTCCCTCTTTTCTTCCAAGCGTGCTAGCAACAACAAAAATAGTTGTTTTTTTTGCTATGTACAGGGGGGATGCACACAATGTAATGTTTGACTGTAAAACATTACAGATTGTATATGTTTTCAGAAAAAAAATAAATCATCAATAAATTACAAGTTTGACAAAAAAGCAAACGTGATTGAAGAGTAATTGCGACTCAGCACTATTCCCACAGACACATTTCAAGAATGAAACATACAATGAGTGGATAGTCTGAGTCATGGGAGACCAGCTCTATGCATGTAGGAGGGCTGAGCCACAGCAGTCTGGGCTGAGTCGCATGTGGTTTGATTAACTCCAACTCGGTTTCTGCTGCATAACGACTTAAAGCAGAAATCACTGATCAACATGTCTCCTAACTTTTTATTTGTCTTACTTATTTATCTATCTATCATAATTGGACATTAAAAACAAATTCATTTCAACTGGAAATCAGAGATTTCAACTGGAAACCCACAATATTTCAAAGGGTCTGGAAGAGAAAACTCTCGACTGAAGAAATGGTAAAACTCAGACAGAATAGTTTTTGTTCTTCATCTGTGGAGAGATATTATTTAATTCAACATCTGCAACCCAGTTCAGAATACAGAGAATGCCACTTCTGCGAAGTTTTTGCTCTCTAACCGTATTTTTCTTTCTTATTTTTTATTTTTTGGATCAGAAATAATAACAGAAAACACATTTACGTTCTAGTCAACCAGCCAAATTATTATGATTATTAAGAGAAAAGCAAAACGTTCTGTTTCAGATTAGCAAGCGTATAACACAACAATTTTGATGTGGAAGCTGGTTCTGAGGGAAGAGGAGTCAAAGGTTGCTATTTTCAGCATGAGCGAGGAGTTTAAAAATAAAGTCGGAAGAAGCACAGAGACGGAAGAAGATCCTGAAACGAATATTTTCAACTGAGGCACATTGGTTGTACGTTCAGGCTCCTGCACGTACCTGGACACTTCTGCTCGTCATTACGTACTTTTGCCATTTGCAGTTTTAATCCTGTTGTTGTATTAAGTAGCAAAAATTCTGATTACGGAACCTTTTCTCAAATTAATGAAGGAAGAAACTGACCCTGAGCCAATAGATATCCAGTAGGTTGAAAATAATACACCAAACTTACCATGTTTTGTTCATTTCTAAGCTTTCAAGTCCTGTTAGAGAGGAAACCAGAATTGAAAATTTGGGTAGGCTTTTCAAAAATCTCCAAATTAATTTAAGTATCCATTCTCTAAAGAATAGTAAGAAACTCTATGAGGGATATTTACAGTCAGACATGATTAAACAATGTTTAAATAGTACATACACATTAGGTTAAGGTCTAAAAGTAAAACACTTGGTATGTCTACATTTTTATTTCGGGTTTTGCTTAGTTTGTTTTGAAGTTTGAATGAGAAACATTCATTAATCGTCATTAATCGTTGAGCTGCACAATCATTAAAGGGAGAAAAATATTAAATGCTAGAATATCATATTCATTGCTGATATAAGACGATAAAGACAGTTTAAAATATCACCCGCAAACTAGTTTAGTTGTGTTCAAAATTCCATAAACTTTGTTTTACAGCGATCACTATCTCGCAGATGTGCTGGGATGTTTTGCCTCTTCTAGTAAAAATAATTACCTGCCTCACATAGCTGAAAGGTCAGAAAAAAATATTTTACACATTCCTTTTTTATATCTTCTCATGTAGCAGCTCTTGAAGATGAATTTGAATTGAATAAAATTGGTGCCAAAAGCTCAAAGCTTTATATAACTGCAGAGTGAGATGTCTAATTTTGACTTGCTAGATGTCAGAATATGCTGGAGATTTCCCATACTTCCTGCATCTGTTTATATTTGGAGCTGTTTTACTGCAGTTAAAATATTTCTCAAGAATGAGGGCATAGCAACAAGCAATCTCCTACGTGTCAAACTAATCAAAGAAAGAAAAACTATTGTTTTTTTTCCTCTCCTGGTGTAGACAAAACCTCTTTCAGCTCCTCTGCTCAAAAAACCTATAATTTATTAAAGTTCTTGAATCTAGCTGCACGCTGTTACTAAACAACTGTTGGTGTTGCACAGCAAATCTCAATAAGGGAAAATATTTTAGATCGCTGCGCAGCTTTCTGGTCCAGCCTGACGGGCGGCATGTGCTTTCATAAAAATTTTATCATCATCTTTGTGTAGTATGAAGGTTACACAACTCCGAGTTTAAGAAAAAAAAAAAAAGTCAGAATATAGCCTGAAAAGGTTGCAACAGGAAAGGCGCTTTTAAAATACAGAACGACGAGCGTGATGGTCAGATATGCACACCTACAGAAAACGGCGATAAGAAACATTGGCATAAAACATCTGGGGCTCTGAAGGAAACTGCCTTCACTTCTTCAGTCCTCAGACGGTGAGCTTTCTCTGTCTCGCTGTGTTTTCTTTGAGCTTAAACAGAAGTGGTGCTTTTCTTCTCCCCCGATAGCCGGCCTCCTCTGATCTGTGTTGACTGGTGAAGTAAAAGCAGTTTAAGAGCGGCAGAATAAAAGCGGCTATTTTCGGAGGGAACATCTTAAACGTAGCTAACCTCTTAGCTGTCAGCTGCGCTCCCGCAGAGGAGAGCGGATGCGGTACGAGCTAGGAGCGAACAGAGAGGCTGAAAGGAATACTAATGCTGCTTGGATACGTGTGTGAATGTGCCAAAGTATCATTGCTAAAATTCTGGGTATTAGGCGACTGTAGGTTTGTCTATTTCAGTTCTCGGGTTGAAGGTGATGGGAAGGAAAAACAAAACCCACGAATAAATCTGAGTGAACTAGCGTCAAAAGACAGAGTTACAAGGTGCTGTGGTGGCGCAGCAGTTAGGCACAACCCACATACGGAGGCCTTAGTGTCAACGTGGTCGTCGTGGGTTCGATTCCCAGCCTGGTGACCTTTGCCGCATGTCTTCCCACTTCTCTCATTACTCACTTTCCTGTCAAGTCTTTATCAAATAAGGGCCAATATAGCCTTTTAAAAAAGAAAAAGACACAAACTCTCCCCCATATTCATAGCTTTCATTGTGTCATCATGATTAAACCTACCTTTTAATATTGCTGCACACAAACTCAATCTGTTTGTTTTGCAAAGTGTCTTGAGACAGCGATACTGTGAGATGGAACTAAAACAAATTTAAATCTAATTAAAAAAAAAGTTTTTATTGCATGAAACCCCGAAACAAACTATTTTAAATATATAAAACCTACTTCAATTCTATTGTAATCGATAAATTGTTTTTTTTTTAATTCGGGGGGCGTCGGCGTTAAGAGCTACCACAAACTCCTGGTTTCTGGCTTTGTTGACTGTTTGGCAAGATGTGAAACATTGAATGTATATTCATATTTTTTGCAAGGCACTATATGCTGCTTGGGAATGATAAGACCCAAGCTGGAGCCGTGTGAGCGTCTCTCTTGTGGACACGTGAATGACGATTAAAGAATGGCCCATTCTTCTTTCTGTGCCAGTTTGTGATTAGTGATAGCTTGGAAAGGAGTAGCAGGACCCATCAATTTTTGGCATCCTTTTCACAATCCACTTCAACCCGGACAGAGCACTCACAGTGGTACAATTTAATTAGTAATGTGAACAGGCTGTGTCTTTGTTCTAATTTTGTCTCCACATTTTCGCACCCATGACATTTAAGGCAGAAAATAAAGTCTTTCATCCTGTTTGTGTTTCAGTCACGGAAAGAAAAAAAAAACAGACTGGTGAGGGATACATGACAGAAAGGTCCAAATTATTATTTTTTGCTTTGACAGGGGTTTTTGTTTGAAAAGGAAAACTTAGTGGAACAGGAACACAGTGATATTAAGGATGAGGTGGGGGGAAAAATATGAAAAAGAAAAGGCTGAAAATTATTTTCTATTCTGCTGTGCACAGATAAAAAATGAGCCATGTAATGAGCTGGGGTGGAATTAGTTTGGAAGGACTGACAGCACAATGGGGATGGCAATACAAAAAGAGGGATACGCAATTAAAGCAGCGTTCAGTGTGAAACTGGCCCATATAGCTGAAACAAAGAAAAAAGTAATCCTGTAATTATGTGATTTGCTGTACATTGGAAGTACTTTTTTTTAATGAGATTTATAATTCAGATTTTCTTAGTTTTATTTATTCATTTGATTTTTAATTTTATTAACTTTTTTTTAATTAGCAGCAAAACACCAACTTTCTTTCTGAAATTATGCATATCTTTTGTCACAATAAGCAACAACTGAAGATGCTTTCAATGGATATATTAATACCACGGTGCCTTTGTTTCAGCTTTCCTTCTTATGAGCAAAAAAAATCTCTCCTTGCTGAAGAACTCTGTATACTTGTGGCCAACACTCACCAATATTAAGATTCTTAACATTAAGGTATTTATTAACCGATTTTGATACTACTGAGCAGATGTTATTGTGATTGCAAGCCCAAATGATTGTAGCCTTACGATTAAAAACCAGATATACCATAAACAATTGGTAGACCGCCTTTCTTCAACATTCCTGCTGAGCGTAGCTGTGCTGCAGTACCAATGCTAGCTTGTATGCTAGAAACAACATCAAGGGAAGCATATATTTATGTTAGTACATCTACAGATGAAAAAAATGAGTTATTTTTATTACTTTTAGAGAAGAGAAAAAAGGAAATCTCCTCACTTTCCTCCCATATGGCTACTCAGTTTGAAAAAAAAGTTAGTTATAAACAGATGGAGGGAACTTTTATGGAAATATTTCATCATGTTGTAGAGTGGTGAGTAAAGTCAAGTCAAGGTCATTGATAAACCACACAAAGATGTTGCAACTCTGAACTAAGCTCATTCAATTTATTCAGTTTCCACGCACGTTAATTGCCATTTACAAAAAACGCTGTCTTATCAGGAAAACACAGTGGATGTGATTTATTTTCTTGCATCAGCGGCTCCCACTGGATCGAATCAAACTGCCACTCTATTTAGGTCGCACACTTTACCAGCCTCCCATGTGACAACTTTCGTTTTTGTTTGTTTTAAGCACCATCGCGGCGCCCTACAGCTAAATTCTTCCCGCGTCCACCTGCTCCAGATGTCCCTTCCGAGTCATTTGAAACACGCAGTGTGATCACGAGGCAAATTTTTAAATAAGAATAGCATTCGCAATAAAACTGAGTAGGATGTTCATCTGAACATCATCCGGCAATAAAAGCAACAGTTTGGCTGCTCTCAAGCACTGAGAAAACAAAACAAATCATAAAAAAGCTCTGTGTTCCACTCCTACTATTGCATATCAATAACTAGATCTGAAATATAAAATGCAGGATTTAAAAAAGTTGATGGAAAGCTTAAGTCCAGCCTTCCTAAATGTCACACAGTCGCGTTTCATAACATTGGGGTGAAAAGAGCTGTCTGAGTCTGAGGGACCAGATTTACTGCAGTAAATCTCCCCCATCTCAAAGATCAATATATGTGGATCATCATCAGATGAGCATACAGCCCCTGTACTCAACACATTTTATATTCTTTGCAGTTGTTACTACTTTTTCTTTCCATTTTACAGACGGAGGATACGAATTAAATGGGGAAGAGGAATGATTTTATAACAAAGTTTAAAAAAAGTCTTCCAACATTCCTTTCTTATCCGATCATCTTCAAAATGCTACAAAGCCGTAGTGACTGGCTATCTGCGGGCTACATCAGCGCCTTTTCCCTTCTTCTCCTTTTCCTGCACGCTCTCCAAAGGGAGCTTTTTTTAAGGCTACGGTTGATATCTGAAAGTAGAAAAAAAAAATTGTTGAGCTGCAGCC
Organism: Micropoecilia bifurca; assembly: GCA_903067075.1. Lineage (NCBI taxonomy): Eukaryota > Metazoa > Chordata > Actinopteri > Cyprinodontiformes > Poeciliidae > Micropoecilia > Micropoecilia bifurca. The sequence goes on along the minus strand of CAEGAF010135695.1, from coordinate 11,331 downwards.
AGACGCATCTGCAGGATCGAAATAACAGATGGCATCAGCACAGACATACATGGACCATGTTTCTGAGCTCCTTTGGAAAGACGCAGTCCTAACAAGGTTCAGAAAGACGTGAGTGCGTTAAAAATAAAACAAATTGAAAAAAAAAAAGTTAAATTATTATGAGTTGTGACATGTTTTCTCTGGAGGCAACCTCTGTTTGCTTTTTTTGGACTGGAGTTCAAGTATTCTTAACCTCTTCGCCTGCTTGTTAAAATAATTTATTTTAGTGTAGAAGCTCATGTAAATCATGCACAGCAGATTTACAAAAACAAAACTATGGTTTTCTTATTTAGAGGATATAAGTGAAGAGCTTTTCAGAAATTTGATAAAGACTCCCAATAATCCAAAATTAGTTGCAGTTTTAAACTTTAGTTATTGTTTTAGGCGCTTAACCTTGAAATTTATGTTTATCCAACGAGAAGATTACATTTTTGAAACTTGAAAACAGCTTTCGAAAGACGTAACTGGAATGAAAGATGGTTCCAAGAGTTCGTCTCACGTTCCGTCGAAGTATTTCGTTCTGTATCCAACATGGTTTCGGATTCGAGGTCAGGAACCACTAAGACGTCCGACAAACTGATCCAGAACCGGTAGTTCCTGTCCGTGAACAACCTTCAGCTAAAATAACAGCTGTTTGCATTGAGATTTCCTCTTAAGCCAAGCCAAGAGACGAGACTGTGGGAACTGCATGAGCGGTGAGTCACGCGTCAAGTCATCTTGCAAGTTCTGTGGCCTTTTATGCTATAACTCTTTTAAATTAAAAAATAAAAATCATTAGGCCATAATTTTATAATTAGTGATACGTAGCAATCTCACTGGGTTAGCAAAACAAAACGCATCTCAGATTCTGCACCAGATGGATGGACGTTTTGCAACAGATTCATCGCTTCCATGATCTGGACTAAATCATCTCATTCGTCACCAACGCCGGCAGTAAATGTTGCAACGGAAATGGCGAAAAACACAAACAGCCGAGGGTAAACAGTTGTATACTTGTAGTTGTAAACAATCGTCACTGCCTGCGTCTCCAGGCACATGGCATTCTGTGCCTCCTCTCTGCTGGCTCGTTCGGCTGACGGCCTGCTCCGCCGATCATGATGCTGCTCCTCTCTGACAAGTCTTATATCTACCATACATCATCGAAAGTTATTCCAATTTGCAATAAAAATGTCCCATGCTGTCACACGTAAAGCCAAAAATAGATTTTTTTAAGAGCAAGAGACATTGCTATAGATGTGCACACAGTCATCCAAAAATACAAATGAGGAGCTTTTTATCGCATCAACTGGATTATGAACCAAATCAGAGAAGCTAATTTGTCCTCTCTAATAATCCATATTTTCTTCAGATAATTTTTTTCGTCCTTACAATCTAAATCAAATCCAAAGAGAAAATGGATTTGTGTTACTGGAGGGATTCATGTAACAACACCTCCTGCCTTCCTCAGGTTTACGAGACCAAAGTTAATCACCATAAAACGAACTGATCTTCTGTGCTCTGTTAGAGGCGACCACACAGGAAAACAGGGATTTTATATTTGGTTTTTCACAGCAGCATGATTAGCTCATCATCAAGAGTGTATGAGATCAAGCTCTAATGACTCATGTGACCTTTATGTTCCCTGTCACTTGCTGTTAGACCCTGACTTAAAGTGAGTACAGCAACATGATTATCTGACTATGAGCAAATCATTGTGATATATTTAATTGCAGCCAGTTAGAAGCGGCAGGTTTTGAACCTATGGAGGCTAAAAATGGATTCTGGAAGACTTTCATCACTGTGTTGTTTCAACTTTACGCTGTAGTTCATGTCTGTGCAGCCTCAAGGTCACATTGCTGGCCACACATAAAGATGTATAAAACGTCAAAACAGTAAATAAATATGTCCTCACACTTTTTTGTGGTTTAAGTGAATAATTATTATTATTTATTTAGGTCTGGACGCTTGGATAGCTGTAGAAAAAGGCTGATTATGTGATGAAAACTACATTACTGTGTTGATTTTTCCATATTCTTTTGAATCTTTGTCCTTTTCAAAGACATGATGGCAATTTAAGTAGAAACATAAAAAGTTTAAGTAAGAGGCTTTTCCATATTGTCATCTGAAACTGTCCCTCAAGTACGGCTGCAGTGAAAATGCCAGTGGAGTCCAGCGAACTCTACACGTCTACATTTGCGATGGTGGGAAACAAGACTTTTCTTTTTGATCATAAAAACAAACTAACATGTAGATAGAGTCTAATAGTTGCTATGGATACTTGGTAATCCAAACATGAAACTTCACGATGCAGTTTTGAGGTTTTTTTTTGTTTCTTCACAACCTTTCCTTCCTGCTCTCTGTAGGCGGTGGCAAGATAAATATGGGTTCTTGTTCAGCCGCGTAGCCACTTGCTAAAAGAACTGAGCCTCTCTGTCATACCATGTTAATTCGTAAAAGCAGGAAGCCGGAGTTTTTATACATTGATAAAACTGAAAATAAGTATAAATAAAACTTTTAAAAAGTTTCTAGGGTTTTCGCCAATGCTTCTCTTGACATTTGACATGGGGATTATTTTCTCATTAGCAAATGTCCTCAAACTGAAAGTTGCACATTTGTTTTTTAATCAGTTCAATGTAAATGTGAGATTACGCTGCTGCAGTAAAGGATAAATTTCTATTAAGGAACATTTAAACATGAAAAAAAATGATTTTATGAAATTACAAATTGAAGCATGCAGTTGGAAAGGCATTTCCCCAACTTAATATCTGCATTAAATATAATGACAAGGAATTTAAAGGTGAGATATTTTCAGGACATGAGGGAGGAAGGGAAGGGAAGGGCGGACGACACGATAAAGACGAATTCACTCCAACGCAAACCCAGGCTTTTCATTCAGCCCTCATGTAGACAGGCGTGCAGCAGCCACTTAATAAATTACCTCCAATGAGCTGCGCCCTGATCTCACATGTCAGCTAAGAGGAATAAATGTAACCTGATGAGCATTTCCACTCTGACATCCCCAGTGATCCCAACGTGCTCTCAGCGCCGCCGTACGTGGATCAAAAAGCATCTGTAGTGACTGCGTAAGCCTGCGGGGTGCAGCTTGTCTGCCACTGTCAGGAATAGCTGCCATGCAGTGCCAGCTTGTCTTCTAACGCCAGTCTAATCATCACCTTTCCCCCTACCGCCATATATATCTATATAGAGATATATGTCTATGAAGGAGTAGAAGAAGGTCTGACAGGGGCGTCCCTGGGGGGGGAAATGTGTTGAAGTGTAAATATAGGAAGCTAATTTATTCTTTTGCATGCGTTTGCGAGTCGCTTAATAAAAACGCTTTTCCTCTCCCGTGTCGCGTTCTGTCATCTCGGCGACGGAAACTGAAGGATTTCTGTGATCTTTCATTACCAGCAGAAACCTTTGGATCAAACTCTGCTGCTGCAGTCGCCGAGCATATGGACGCTCCCGGATTCGTCAGCGCCATTACTTCGAGCTCGTGCCTCGAAGTTGAAGCGAGATGGAAAAACGAAGACTGTAAGTCGTGTGTTTGCTTTACACCTTCAGGACGTCAGACAGTAATTACTTTACCGCACCGCAAAGTTTCATCCGATTCTTGACGAGTGCGAGTGTGATGAAGGTGGCTGATGGGAGCAGATGTTCTTTTTATGGTTTGGTGAGCAAAGTGAAAAAAATGAAGTCTACACACTTATGCGGATGGCTTTTTTTTAAAAGAAGACAATAAATATATTTTAAAATGCCCAATTAAAAACATTTTCAACTTAATCTAAGCACTTCTCTTTACTTTTTCAAATTGGGCTTAAAACGCCAAAGAAAAGCATAAATCTCTATGGTTGCCATGGTTAAACAAAAGCTAGGCAGTAAGACAGAAATAATGAGTCATATATGCCCACCCTGGCGAATTGCTCGGGGTCTCTCAGAAACACCGTCCTCTCCTTAGCGATGCTGTTGCTGTGGTAAAACTCCACCAGCTCGTTGAGGGAGGAGAAGGCCTCGTCCCACACGTAGTACTGGCTGCAGCGATCCTGCAGCACCTTGAAATGCTGAACATGGTCCCCGTAGCTGCGAAAGAGCAGAGCAGAGGCCAAATTAAGTGCTTCTCATTGACAAACTAAATGCAAATAAAATGTCAGCGTCCATTGTAGCGCCAACATTGAAGACGATACACCGCAGTCATCTTGAAATGGCAACAGCAAGGTAGAAATAGACAATCATAAATTTCACTTTCTAACCTAATTTTGATTATGAACGTTCTTCTGGTTTTCTGACTTCCTGTAGCCATCAGCTGTGCTTGCAGTGCTAATCCTACTTTGTTATTTGATAAAATGTATAACCATAAAATAAGTTGCTACTCAAAGTCTGAGGGATAATTCACTAAATCCAAGTCAGATGAATCTAGAAGAAGAGTTCAAGTAGCTTGATCCTGAATGATGGTAGGATGGCGTTCAAGTATGTGCAGACAAATTAGGGAGTGGGGAAGAAAGAGCAGAGATGAAAAGCAAATCTCAGAAATTTCCAGTTTGTCCATGTTTTAAACCTCAACAACCTACACTACTTCATGGGATCTGGACACTGACCCAAAGATTCTGGACAGAAGTGGCCAAAACCATGGGATGGCTGGGCTCAGTCTCAAGAAACTCCCTTTGCCCTCTTGGTGTTTTATAGCCACAACCCAAATATTCAGCAAGTGAAAAAGGATTGAAGACTACTGCCTCTTATGGATATTGACAACCCACCTAATCCAGATTTTTTTGAAGTGCAAACAAATCTTTGATTCTGCTAGCAGTAGCTAAATAACTGTTTTTTTCCTTCTCCTCTATACCAGTGGAGAGCTTGGTTTCTATATAGGCCACCACAAGGGGGAGCTGCAGCCAAGTTGGCCCCCAGCTTCCAACACCAAAAGTCAAGAGTGAAACCCATTTGGACTAAAAAGAGTGTCTTCACATCACAAGTTTTTGGCAGACAATTCTTTCAGGTCCAGCTTCGGAAAGACACCAACACTATTGGCCTTTAGTCTGCAGAGATTTCCCTCTGGCTGCGCAGCTGTCAGCTGTTGGAGCTGGCATGCATTCAGTGCAGTCTTATCCGTTTATCCCTTAAAAAAAGAAAAAGAAAGAAACGCAGTGACCTTATTTCACATTTAGTTTAGTTGTTAATTGAATTTAGATCGCAGGCTGTTTTGAAATAAAAGAACTTTCAAGACCAACAAAACAAGACAAAACCTGAAAGTCTGAATTAATGGTGAGGAGGTGAATGCAATTAATAATTCAACCTTTGTTTTTAGTGTGTGTGTGTGTGTGTGTGTGTGTGTGTGTGTGTGTGTGTGTGTGTGTGTGTGTGTGTGTGTGTGTGTGTGCGCGCGCGCGTGTGTCATTTCATGGTGCTAAAAGAGCACACAATGACATTTACCCGGGCTGCCCAGTGGGTTTCGGGAATTTTGTGCAAAGCAGATCATGCCGACCGAGTGTTTCTAACTTGGTCATGTAGTTTTTCAGCGCATCCAAAGCACTGCTGAACGGAGGTCTGTGGTTTATCTGTGGCAGTTTGCACCAAGCAGCTGCCGACGTTTCATAAACTATTTTTGATGAATAAGGGTCTACCAAGAGCCCGGCGTGCTTTCGTGCAGCTGAATGATGATAAATCGCACCCAGTGACACAGATAAAAATAGCCGCGGTGTTGAAGTGCATGCCTTGTTGTGATAATTAAAAGAGTTTGGCCAGGAGAAATTGGCAATCACCTGCTCCCGTGTCCTGCTTTGTAGAGGTTGCTAAGTAACTTGCAGGCTTATCTTAGAAATCTGGACATCTTCTCTGTGATTATGTGCTTATATAACTGCTTCAGATATGCAGTGGGAATCAGCACAACACCCCCATATTTCTAAACACATCACAGAGGGGTGCATGTGTGTTGTGTATGTGTGTGTGTGTGTGTGTGTGTGTGTGTGTGTGTGTGTGTGTGTGTGTGTGTGTGTGTGTGTGTGTGTGTGTGTGTTAGGCTTATGTTAATGACTTTTAAAATGTCATCACACATGAGAAAAAAACACTGCCAAAATCCTTGTTACCATTTCTTTGATTTTTTTTTCAATCTAATTTCAGTGATAGAATGTTATGGATTTATTCTTTACATGCGATAAAAATGTTTTTTATGCTCATCGATGCGACCGGATCTTCTCCTGCATCGTTTTGGTGACCCAGAATATCTCTATCCAGACTCTGAGCCACGTGAAAAACCTGCCTCATGATTGGACGTTCCTCGGCTGCTCCTCCACCTCGCTCAACAGGGCGGCTTTATGTTAAAAATATTCACAGTTTTCCATCTTTGCAAGTTGCAAGCACCATCTGTCCCTCTTTCCTCGTGCTTTAGCCATGGCTCTCATGCTCTCTTCTGTCATTACTTCTCTTTCTGGATCTGGGTTTTTCTTGCCTTGATTCGTTTAGATCCATCTCTCACTGACTCATTCAACCCATGTGTTTAGGTCAGAAGTATCATTTTTAGCACCGACAAGAGTCCTCTGCTGCATCCTCTCTGTGGGATCTTGTGTCGCCATTGGCCGGATTTTATAGTTCGTCGGCTTGTCTGCTTTATGCCATCAAGTTTTTTTTGTTGTTTTTTTTTAAGCCACAATGTGGTTGGAGTTTTAGTTCTGGACAGGAGACAGCAAAAGATTAACGATGCATAATCAGCTCCATCCATTTGACCAGAATCAAATCAAACATTTATTCGCCATTAATACTAAACTTCACGCTCCTAATTTGCTATGCAGCATACAAATTCTGCATGAATACACACATTTAGCGAAATACTTGCAATGAACTTTAAGGGTAAAGTAATGAGCAAGCGACTTTTTTCACCCTGTAGATCATCCGTCACCCTATAAGCTCCACTTACTCTTTATCATATCTCTCCTTTTAGACAGTACAATGGTTAGCAGTTGTTTCCAAAGGGCTAAACTCAGAAAAAAATATATGTGGGGAAAAGCGAAGCAAGACTGTGTTATGTTGCTCAGAATCACATTGACAATTTTGATAATTAACACCCAGAGATGGCGGAGAAGCAGTTAGCTGTAATAATGCAGAACACATCTGTCTCCACTGGATTACAAGCACTCCCAGCACATTCTCAGCAAGTGCCGTCTCATCTCTCCGATCCACTGTAATTAGGGCTCTCAGCGATGGAGAGATTGTGCTCTCTCTCTCCAAGTGAAAGGAAATGAAAGAAAGAGAGAGTGTGGATGGATGAATGAAAGAGAGAAAATGAAATGGATGTGGAGATGGAGCGGATAGACGCGCTGTGGAAGAAGACGAGTTATTTTTTCAAAACTTTCGCCTTGCGCCGGCGCAATCCTGTCGGCGTGAAGGTCAACGGTCCGCCTGGCCGTTTTGCGTCCCGCCATCAGTCTGTTCTCACTTCCCAGCTCTTGTTGTCTATCTTTGGACTCTGCCAGCCTCTCTTCTTACCGATCTGCTGTTCAGCTCCTAATAAGCTGCTGCTGCTGCAGATGTGTGGAATATTTCACTTGACCACACTGACACCTCCAGCTGTCAATGCAACTCTGTGACCGTCAAGTGCAACAGAGAGTCTTTTGTGCTGGAAATCGCAGATTATATGACGCGTTTGTGCCAACCAAAGCGTGTGTGTCCATGTGTGTGCTGCTGTATTTCATTCGTTGGAGACGTAGCATTTTGGCAGCGTGCGTGTCAGTCTGCCCTTGTACGCCAGCTATGCATGTCATGGTGGAGGGGGGGGGGTTCGAGTCACTTGTAGCATTAATAAGGCATCACCTGTTTCAATAGCTGAGTGGGGGATGAAAGGGAGGATGTGTGCATGAGTTTGTTTTGTCCACTGAGACCTGGAGATGAGAGTAATGAAACATGTTAGGGGAGGAAATATGAAGTCAGAGTTGTGGATCATTGGCAACGAGAGGATGTAAAAAAAAAAAAAAAACGGTCTGGAATGAATTCAGGTGACGATGCACTGATTTTCCTAATCCAATCTTACATTTTTAAAACCGAGTTGGGAAAAAAATCAAGCACTAAAAGAATTTGACTCTTTTTGCTTTTTTGCCATATTTTTTGGAGCAAAATTGAAGGCAATATTTCAGTTTCAGTGAAATGCAGACTTGAATCATCCACCAAATCCATGTTATCTTAAAGGTCACCTTTTTGACCTATTTCATCAACAATGCTTGCACCTCCGCTCTTTATCGAACTCAATACTTTTCCTGTGTCGTATCTTTCTGTTTATTTCTATCACTACCTTTCAGTTGTGCTTTGATCACTGAACTGTGATATTAAATTTTACCATTGATCTGCTGGGGTCACACTGAGGAATTCAAAGAGTAAACCACACCAACAGCAACAATAAAAGAATACAATTCCATTTTATGGCTCATGGATAGAAATGTTGGCCAAAAGAAACGTCTTTTTGTGGGAAGATATTTTCAAGCCCTATGGCAACCAGGGCACTTCCCCCCCCCCCCCCCCTTTTTATCTTAGACTCCTTCTGTCAACGGATTAACCTACTTTTAAATTTTCCAGGTTGTGTGAAACTAAGATTTCTGTTTGCTAAATGTAAGAAAAGTACTTTGCTTAGCCTAGCAACAAAAGAAATAGCACAAGCTGCTTTGTTTTCTGATAAACTTTAACCAAGTTGTGCTGACTTGTAAGCCCAGAATAAAGTTGATGCTCATTTTGGAAATCAGAATGTGTTTCTTTGGAAATTTATGCCATAGCCGCTTCCTCCTGTCCTTCTGCTAAGATAGTCTGACTGTGTGCTGTCATCCTTCATATATCCATACACTACCTAGCAATATCAATGTCCACCTGTTTAATGAAGCTGAACCAACAAAGAAATTCCTGAGCCACATCAGGGTACACACTGAAATCATGCACATACTTTTTGGTTACAAAATTAAGTCCACATGTTCACAGGCTGTCATGATCTGCAGTTTGTGTTTTTGTTTCTGTTTGTGTTCAACTTTTAAATATTTCCTTATTCATTTACGTTTCTTACGACTTTCCATATTGATTTTAGTTCTTGAAATTGGATGTAGTTCTCTTAAATCTTTTTCTCCTCTAGTTTCTCTGAGTCTTAGCTCAGCTCCTTGTGTTAATTAGTCTCTCTCCGTCAGTTTCACTTTCATTCTGCCACAGCTGTTCCTCATCAACTCTTATTACCTCATGGTTCCTTTGTCATTTTCTACCCACTCCAACCTCAGTAATAAACTCACTGGTTTCCTTCATTTGTTACTGGTCTCCTCTGTCCACCACCTGTATTCCCACTCTTCCTGCATTTCTCCCTCTAAGTTCTCCTTATTTTATTAAAACAATGTTTAGCCACAGATTTCTCTCTAATCTCAAATGTGACTCACGTTTATTTATTTATTTTTTATTTTTTATTTGATTTCCATTTGTGGTCAATATTTAATGTACCACCTCTGGGATGAATACAGTATGTTTAAGAAACTGCAGATTCTTAGAGCTGACATAATCAAGTAGAAATAAATAAAAACACTGTCAAATAAGAAATAAGGTAAAGTTTAGATCTTGGAAAACCTGTTTTTCTTTTTTTGTTTCTTGATAAATCATTTTTCACTTATGGTTGCGTTAGGCAAACCAACTTCAGTGGTGTGTAACAGGAATGCCTACAGCTTTCTGCTCTGGATGAGATGACTTTATGCCCAAGGCAACACAGCTTTATGGTGAAAATGCTGCAGAACAAACAAAAAGAAAGTATTTCTCAGTTGCCCTTGAGCAGATGTTATTTACCTATTAATATTTTTTTTGTTGTTCTTACTGTTTCTTAGATAACAAAAAGTTTTTGTTTTCTATTTTTGCTTGCAAAATGCTCTTTGCCGTGTGTTTTGGTTGTGTTTGGGCTGCAGAAGGAAGCCTTTGCCTGTGGCATGACATTTATGCAGAACTACCACTTGTGGTCTTTGCATAGTCTTTGAAAGAAAGCGAGTTTTAACACATCATTTCTGATAGTTGGTTGCTTAGGGTTGTATTTCTTTAGCGGCATGATGAATTTCTGCCAAAGCCTTGATGCTGTGCATAAGCTGCGCAGCTTTTTGGCCCCCTGTTTATAATCCGATCATTTCTTTCTACTCCTGCAGATTTCATTTCTCTGAGCTAACAAAGCTGATTGCTTTTGTTTCAGTTTTCCTCCATTGAAGCGGCTCCACTCTGTTAGCGATACCATAACCAAAACCCTACCAATACAAATATCATTTCCCTTTCTTCATAACTTTCTCAATTTCACACTCTGATATGCGCAAATGTGCGCTTTGCCTTTGTTGCTGTTTACTTTGCTTTGTATTTGAAATGAATGTTTCCGTTCCAAAGTGTGTGTCGACCCAGAAATGGCTTCAGATGGGAACGGATCCCCCAGTAGTGAGTAGAATTATAAAATAGAACAATAAGTATTCATGGCCTCGCATAAATATGCGTGTTTTTGCATACAAATAGCATTCTATGTCTGGTAGTGTTTACTATTTTAAGCAATTAATTGCTTGAAGCACCAGACAGAATAAAGCCTGGTTTCGCAAAACACAAATCTGATTTAAATACACCCATTTGCCAGCGACACATAGACACTGCTTCTGCTACTGCAACAGGGTTCTTCCATTTAGCTCTGGTCTCATGGGATCTATTTCTGCTCATGGTCTAATAGGCATGCACACACTCTCTGGTGCTTCAGGGGTCCTAACTTGAGATTTAAAAGTGTTTCTAAAATTTGCTATATATAATTGATTTAAGACCAGTTAGGCAAAATACAACTTAAGAGGAAAAAAGCAGCATTTTTCACACGCACACACACACACACCATGAGAAAGTTACACAACAATAACTTGCTTACTTTTTCATTTCATGACACGATTTCTCCTCCACATGTCTTAATTTATTCTTTTTTTATTTTTATTTTTTCTGAGGGCCATCAAGTGTGAAATTACCCCTCAAGTCGCGACATTCATAGGATACTGAACTCACTGTGTGCTACTCAAAGCTCAGAGAAACTTACAGTATGTAACTGTAACATAGGCTTAGCTTGGAGGGTCAGCTTTCGTTAACAGCTCCACTCTGGAGTAATGTCCCTAATAGGAGCCTAATGATGATGGATGACAAGCCCAATGAACAAGCAGATCCAGTTCGGTCTTTGTAGAGCCTGAGCAAATAGAAAACAGTTATACCCAACGATGCTTTTTTGTGCTGGTATTCACAATAAATATATAAATATATATATATATATATATATATATATATATATATATATATATATATATATATATAAAATGT
>CAEGAF010135678.1:0-55299 GCA_903067075.1 Micropoecilia bifurca | reverse complement strand
TGTGGGTGTGGGGGCCGCAAAAAAACTGGTTTTATTTTTGTTTTTTGTTGGGGGTTTTATTTTTTTTTTTTTTTTTTTTTTTTTTTTTTACAACATTTATGGCTTAATCCCATTCGTGATTAAAATGGAAAAGTAGCCTGCAGGCTAAATATAAATGTGAAGTGCATAATGTTACTGGAAAATATGCTCTAACCTCATGTCAGTCTTCTGCTCCACAGCATGGAACAGAAGACACACATATTAACATATAGATTACTTCACCTCTCTGTCCAAAACTAAATACCCTTAATGTACACCTGCACGAGTTAAATGATTGGCAGTAAATCTGTGTAAAACATCATTGTTTGCTTGTGTTGGCCGCTGTCCCTCCTTTTCACGAACAAGGAAGTGGAGCTTTCTTGCTGTTAAGGTGCTCAGGGTTAAAACGTTAACTCTTGTCCCAACTAGAATACTGAGGTAATGCTCTGGCTCCGGTGGATTCATATTAAATGAGACAACCCCCACAGGACAAATCACAAATTATGTTGTTAAGTTAACTACAGCTTGATTTGTGCATTTACGGCTTTGTGAATGTCCTTGAGCGAGCGTGCCTGTTGAGAACTTTTGGAAATGCGCTCTCGATCAAATAAAGTACACGGGTTGTCAAAATGTTTGCACAGAGTGATATTTATATTGCTTTGGTATCAAGCACTTTAGGCTCGTTTAATTCCTGTAGATCGCTTTCAAATTGCCTTTTTATTTGAGTCCCTTTTTTCCCCATCTTTGGGAAAACAATCTTTTTGGTAGCTATGAGGTGTATTCATAATAAATCATTTCTAGGTTGTTAGTTAATTATTTCAAAAAAAACTATACTATACATCAACACTAATCTGACGATTTATGTGATAAACTTTACCAACCTATCGGGTGTGGACAAGTATTTCTGCTTCTGGAACTTCTTCTCGAGCCCCATCAACTGCAGCTCGGTGAAGATGGTGCGGCTGCGGCGGGGCTTCTTCAGGCGGGGCGTGCTGCTCTCCGTCTCCGATTCGCTGCTGATGCTGAGGGGCGTCTGGCTGGGTGAGGGTTCGGACCCTCGCGGGAGCTGCGGGGACATGAGGGGCAGGTGCGAGGACGCCGCGCCCGGGGAGGACGGCTGCGGCAGGTGGGGCTGCACATTGGGCGGCTGCCGCGTGATCACAGAGAGCAGCGGGTAGGAACGCAGGGACGACGAACCTGGAGCGGCACAGACATTGAGGGAGGTCAAAAAATGTGAATTTCAAGTTCAGCAATTACATTAAACATCCTTGTGGATAATTGGAACTTTTTCAGCTGCCCCCCCCCTCAGTCACCTTTGATAGTGCCAATATTGACTGGCTGTAATTTCTCAGACAGCCTCATTGTGTCACTGCAAAAAGTACTTTGGAATTGACCTCTTGTAAGCAGAGGGCCGCGATCCCATGACGCAGGCGCTGTTTTACACTCACTCCCTGAACCTTTGAACCGAAAGGATGATTTTTCAAAAGGTTGTTAAAAATGAAATAGTTTCCTAAGCACAAAATGAACACATTTAAAGAATGCTATATATGTTTGTTGCAAGATCTAAAATAGGATTTTAAATTAAAGCCTTCATGTATTTTCATTTTCCCCGGCTTTGCATCATCTCCAGCTCTGTACAAAGTTCCATACAATTAACCTATAGCTCTTAAAATGAGACCAGATGAACTGGAGACGGCAGAATCAATAAAAAGTAACATTTGTCTGGAGCCAAGACAGAAGGGATGGAGACCTGAAGGTTGCAGGGTAAAATTCGCATTAGCCTTTTCATGTGTTTTTTGGCATATCAATCAATCAATCTTTATTCCAGACCAAAAAGGTCCATAATAAAAAAGGTAAAAACAAAATAAGAGAAAAATAATAAAATAAAAATAAAATAAAAAATAAATAAATAAAGTCACACAGGACAAACTAGGAAATTTAAGAAAAATATAGAATACTACATAAAGCATAAAAGTTGGATGTTTGATCCCTCTTGACACTCAGTGTCCGTTGACGACCTGGACTTTGTGTTCTATGATCGTTGGTTTTTCTCACTTGCAGCTCTTCTGAAGAGTTTTCTCTCCCTCAACTCAGAAAAAAAAAATCTTTTAAGAAAAACACAATAAAAAAGCATTTCGTAAGCAGTGATCCATGAGCGCAGAGGTTTGCTGCCATCATTTGTTTGAGAAATTCAGAGTAAATTCTACTTAAGGTGCTTGTCAGTAACGAGAAAGAAAATGACTGCATGCAGGTAGCCACAGTTACCCTGCTTGCAGAGAAACACACACACACACATCAGACACTGCCTTTGGCTCATCGTGACATCATGGTAAAGCGCTGAGGTCACCACTAACCCTTCAATGTTAGATTGCTGGTTTGCAACAAGCCTGAACAAGAAGTCGCCTTTTCACGCCTTGTCTGTTCTTGCATGATGTTTCTGCCTTGCCATTTATGTTGTCACTCTTTCTCTCTCCATAAGTCAAATCCATGTTTATGTTACTAATAAATCATCTGACTAAAACGTTTGCACTCATTTGTAAGGGAGAAAATTTTAACACTGACATTTAGCGAACTGTAATTCATAGAATGGAAGGGCTCCACGTTGACTCATGTTAGAGGAGGAAGAAGAGCTGCGCTTCGTGTTTTTTTTTTTTTTTTCCCCGTCCTTGCAGTTCAGAAGAAATCTCTTGTCAGTAAAGAGCTGGAGGATGCCTCTGGACTACCCCACCCCATCACAAGAACACTGAGAGCACAGGGAGAAATGTCAGTCCTCGTGGTGACTTTCCACTGACGGCAAGGCCAGCTCAGTGACATGCTGCTGACAAGCGTTGGTGTCCTGTCAATAGTCTACAAATAAACTGTTTGAGGAGCTGCAGGAACGCAACTCAGCCCCCTGCAAAGGCACATGGATCCTTCTGATAATCACAGTTGGAATGCAAGAACTGGAACAAGTGCTTATAGTAACCATTACCAAAGGCTGCTAATTATAGCTTAGGAAGAGCAGCTAGTTAAGCATTACTATGAATGCCAGGTGCTTCTTCATTAAAAAAAATGCTTGTAATGTTGTTATTCAGAAGATCTAGTAGTTAGCAATGTTGTGAAAATGATCACCTAAAAATGGTCCTTTCTTCAACACACTGTGCACACAGGCCCAACGGAAATCAGCCTGTAGAATAAACCACTTTCAGATCTGATTAATTGCTCGTTTCTCTTTAGGCAGGGAAAGATCTGATGGCAACAATAAATGGTCTAATGGCAGGGAGCTGACAGCCTGTCAAACATTATCCTCAACTGAAGATGGAAGAGTGTGTCTTTGTGTGTGTGAGCGCATACTCGCCTACATGTTGACATGGGCGTTATCGGCCTCCTCAAGTCAACTTTATCCCTAATGGGTGGGTTTATTGTCTGTGGCGGATTAAGCCTTAAGATGGGATGAAACCTCTTTTTTGCTCTCTTGGGCTCCGTATAAGCTCCGTCCAAGCCAGCTATGCGCTGTGCTCTGTGCACTCCTGCGCTTTATGTATATTTGTCATTATGCTGTCAGGTGAGATTACACGCAGTTGATCTTAAGCTCTCTCACCTCTGCCAGAAAACACCACTAAGCACTCTCTGCCCTGGCTCCTGCTGATAGATGGGCCTCCAAATGAAATATCATAACCTGCCAATAGATTGTTTGCTGTTAAGGCTCCAGGTCAGGCCTTAATGTCTCTGATTAATAGGCAGCTGTGGAGAACATTGGGGCTTGGGGTCCTGGGGGCTCCAAGAGAACTTGGAACCGTGCAGCAGTTGACAAATGTACGCATGCAAGGAGCAACTTAGATAGTTTGAAGATTACATCAACAGAGCTCTAACTTGAATGAGCAAATACAGTTTTCATCAAAAGAGCCAGAGAATATTTTTTTTCTCTGAGAAAAATACAATGATTTAAAGAGTAGTGCAAAAACAAATCAAAACTACTGTCACCAGATGGCAAAAATAGAAGTAAAAAGCTGGGATCCACAGACATAAAAAAAAAAATGCGAGTTCACTGACTTTAGTAAATAGGATCCTAGATTTAGTTATAGATGACTTGACCTTTTTTCTTAGGAATGCAACTTTGATTAGATATGATGAACATCAGTGACGGAAAACATTCCAGCTACACGCTTTTTAATCTTATCTTTGATCCAAAGATTTACACAGACCCTCCCCAAGCCATTATGAATGCTAATGTGGATCCAAATGGTAATTGGAATAATAATCAGCTTTAACGATTCTGGTACTAATTTGTTTACATTCCTTCAAGAAGTTCTGTATTTGACCGATACCATGCTGTATTCTGCTGGTATCTCTTCACATCCAGTGTAATGCGCAGTAAGAACTCTATGAAGGGCATCGACAATCCAGACGACTTCATCTTCTTTCTACAATGCACATCGCTCTTTATGTGGTAATTCATAACTTACTTTGAATCATCTTTCATATGCAGTCAAAGTTTTTGTTGCAGAGTGATCTGCAAATATATGCGGTGTTCTCAACATACGGATCAGAGTTTTTTTGCAGCTGTGTAAATTACAAATGAAACCTTCTCATGAATAATTAAGAATGAAACAAATCGAGAAATTCACAATTGGCCATACTCCGATCACATTAGCCCTTTTTAGCAATACTTCTTTCTGTGAACTAATGCCATCTGTGGTGTTTGAGTTGGATTTAAGCGGGAGTATGTTTTCAGTTAAATAATTAAAAATAAAGAGAAAAAAAATTAAAAACTGCTAGGTTGTTTCATTTAGGACAAACTGCATCTGACATGATTTGAACTGATTTTGAAAGCAAGTCTGACCCCTGTGTTTCAAGATAATTTAAGCATTTATGCTGCTGTATCAATAGTTTGAAAACAAGTAAAAATAACTTTTCTTGAATTCACTATAAACTTATGCAGAAAAAATTGAGAAGAAAATAAAGTTTCTTTTCTGATTATTTGAGTCCTGTGCCAGTCTGTCCAATGAGGTTTTATGTTATGAGGTGTCTAATGCAATCAGGCAAAATACATTGCTTTTAAATAGTCGGTTTATTTCAAAGTAGGTTTGGCACGGAGTTTACAAAAGTGGGGTTAGAGGCAATTTAGCTTTGAGTAGATCACAGTCAGGTTTTATGAATAGAACAGAATAGAAGAACAAAAATAGCCTTCATTGTCCCACAGGGGGGAAAATTCAGGTGTAACAGCAGCAACTCCAGAGAAACCTGTGGGTGACTTTATGAGCAAATGTTTTCTGCTCAACCTATGTGTGCTAAGAGACAAGGACGATGGAAGGAAGACAATGTACCTCACAGAGGATCGCTAGCTTGATGAGAAATACATTATGGACCATGCAAAACTTCTCTTGTTATCAACTTCTGTGGACAACATAACTGGCATGACTGTCTTTCAGCGGCCTCCGCTGGCAGCAGGATGAAATAACATCTTTTTCTTTTTTTTTTTCTAATGAAGAAGTCAACTTTTCCTGTCATGCAGAGGCCATTCACCTCTCTTTGGTCCCGAAGGGTGCTAAAAAGGTTACGAGCTTCTATATCGAGCATTAGGAGCCATTGATGCTGGGGACCTGTGTCTCACACGCCCCTGCAGCTACAAATAAGCGGTGCGCAGAGTGTTCTGATATGTGGCGGCGGGTCACTTTATACATCTGAAAAGAAGGGGAGCCGAAGCCCAGTCAGTCACAGCGCCCTCAAGCATTACCAAGCTATATCAGAGGGATGAGGGAATTACTGCTCCCTATTTATATTCAGCTACAGCGCTGTCATCATCAGATTGCTGGGGCTATTATTTCAGACTTTAGAGCAATTATGTTAATGAATAGTAGAAAAAGGGCTGTGTTTATTTGCATTTTCTAAACAATATTCAATAAAAAAAATCTATCTATCTATCTATCTATCTATCTATCTATCTATCTATCTATCTGAATTTAAGTTTTAAAGGATACATTAACAGACGAAAAACAAGACTAACAAAGAATTTAATCTGATTTCATTCAAGTGTCAGTGCACTGCAGGTGCTTCTCACACTGACTTGCACGTTTCCTGCGAACATCTTTGCATCGAGTCACGTACGCAACATATCAGCGTCCAACAGCAGAGCGTCCATCTATGCGTAAAATGTCCAAAACTCATTACGAGTTTGACACGACAGTCACACTAATCAAAGCAATCCGGTAGTTCAAAGGTTACAGAGTAGTTTAGATTTTTTTTTCTTGACCTGCGCTCTCTGTTTCTGTCTCACTGCCTCCTTAGATGACTTTTTTTTTTAGTTGCGCCGCTTATCAGTTTGGCCATCTAGCATTTGCGCTCAACAAAAGCCCTCAAGCATCACTGACGCTGTCTGACTCTACCGCTTGTCTTTGATTTACAGCGCTTAACGCTTTGTGGAGATAAGCGCGGAGTGGGGAAATCTCTGGGGAAGAGTTTAAGAAAAACAATAAATTATCCGTGAAAATTGTTAGTTCTGCAATAAAACAATTATGCAAGCGCATAATTGTGAAATAATTAATTTAGTCAATGATGCGTATAATCGTTAATTGAAATTAAAATCTAATTTGTAGATACAGCCGTAAGCGCACAAAGAATGGTGAAAAAAATAAATAATGATAAAATCAAAACACCTTAATTAATTTTGTTAGGCCAGCGGTACAATCACCAACACCCACTTTATTGCATTTTGATCCAATTTCATTTGTCTCTTTCAGACAAAATTGAACGAGACAATCCACGCGAGGCACAAATTGTATAACAATAGTTTGCAATAAATTGCAACAATAAAAATATAAGATATGAATTTTCATGCTTTTAAAAAAAACATTATTTGCAGTCGAGCAATTACTGGACGTTAAGTCGATTTACCTGAACATGAATGGAGAGGCTTTGGTCGAACGATGAGAGAAGGACACATGGAGTACAGAGAAAGTTTCTCAAAGTAATCACACGTTTCTCTAGACAGGATCTCGTCGATCATGAAAGTCTTGTAGCGCCTCCTGGCCGCCTTCAGCTGCCCGGGGGAGGAGAGCCTCAGCTCGGCTTGACAGTGCATGTTGTGTCCCCTGTGCGCTCGCTTCGCTGGTACGCAACTTAGTCTAAGTATGTTTGAGCCTGTAGGTTTAAACGTCGGGACGAAATGCGAGCACCCAAGTTCATGCGTTTAGAGAAGTCATTATCTATGGCTGGAAATGCGGTTTTTGCTCTTCTTCCCCGAATGTGTGGCGGCGAAGAACCGCAGCCTTCAACTTGAGCTGCGCCTCGGTGGTAATGCGCTGCGCTCACACCCTCTGCTATATAAACCATCCGTGTACTCATCTCATCTCAATGCTGCGATTCTCTCTCTCTCTCTCTCTCTCTCTCTCTCTCTTACATGCATATACAAGGACACATCCCAAACACTTCCACCTCCCTCTCTACACGTACACGAAACAATATCGAGTGCTTTATAACTTATAGCACAAATAATATTTCCTATAAAGCGATGTTGTTGACAGCGTGATCGAAAATAAAACATTCAAAGGTGAAGGAAATATAAGGTATTTTCAATAAACGTGAGTTTCCGGAAACCTGCCACTTCTAATTAAAGCGTTGTTTGTCTTGTTCTAAGTCTGAGTATATAACACAAATAATTAATTAGTCAATTTTTTATATTATGGAATATATAATTTATAAATGAGTTAAATTAGGCCAGTTTTCAAGTATCCGTGTGTAATAAAATATTGGCACTGACTGTTTTCTTGTGATTCTCTTCTTTCTTTCTTTCTTTCTTTCTTTCTTTCTTTCTTTCTTTCTTTCTTTCTTTCTTTTTTTCTTTCTTTCTTTCTTTCTTTCTTTCTTTCTTTCTTTCTTTCTTTCGTTACTCGTTATTATGCACTTTATAAAAACATTCGTTGAAAAACAATGTTAGCCAATAATAAAGTTAAAATAAGAATGATATTATTATTACTGTTCGCGTTATTTTTTATAATTGCCACTTGATTCACTACCACTTTAAATCTACTTCCCAATGATCTCATCATGGAAATTGCCGGCAGGTGTAATTTATTATCAATCAGAAACTGCGCGCGCATCTGAACGAACCAGAATTGATCTTCCTTAAGCCTTCAAAATATTTCCTTTATCCATTTGTTTTCTTTTAAAGTAGGTTATACTAAATAATTTGTATATTTTTTTCGCGGAAGTCAAATATCTATTACACTTCTAATAACAACAATAACTATAACAATAGTAGAAATTATAATAATGAAATAATATTAATAATAATAATTATCGTCGCCATCATTTTATGCCTAAGCCTAAAAATGTGTCTGGACTTGAAAGTGGCTGTCCGAAAGGAGAAACATATCTCACTCAAATTACCGGTAAAGATGCCTGTAGACTTCGCGGATTTTGTCTTGAGGACAAAATATCACTTCATCCAAACGACTTAATGCATAATTAATGGTACGAGTCCTTAAGATAAAGTGAAATTAAACAAATGCAAATTTAAATGCATGCTCGCAAAATATTATGAAATTAAAAAAATATTTCCCTCATGAGTATTTCCGTCAGTAATTCAAGCTCAATTATCTGTGACAATACATTAACCCCTTGGTACAGGAAGCCCTGTTTACAGGAGTCTTGTCGCTTGTTATGTGCGTCGCGGGGCTCCAGTGAGCGGACAGCTTTCCGGGGGTGTTTAGAAGTGGGATCATTTCAGGAGCCACGCTTCTATTCAGGTCCGAACAGCAGCGGCTGCCGAGTGGCCCCCTAATCTTATTCAGCCTTTGCAGGGCTGGAGACGCCATGTAGATCAACCAATTAGAGGAGTTATGCCACAGTCAGAAGCGTAATATGGATCTTCCTGGTAGGCCTTGACTCCGGGGAGAGGATCCTCTCTATTGCAGCGATTTGGGAGCAACAGGATGCAATCGGATACTGCAGCAGATTAGAAGGAAGGTAGAGAGCTTGGTTCAAAGGGTGAAAAATACTACACACCCTTTTGGAGTGTTGAAAGCGTATTATTATTTTTTTTTTCTTTAAAAGAAGGTTTTAATATCGAGATGGTAAAATGAAAACCGTCAGGCAGCCATGGCTCAGATTTGATTATCAGTTAGTTTTAAGCAAGAAGTCTGAGGCAAAAGGCAGATTGCAACATGAAGCCCCATGTTTCCAAGTGTTGCTAAATTTGGGATGGGAGTGAAGCCAAACATTTTCCCCATCCATAAACGCCCAAATCCTGACTTTTTTTTTTTTTTTTTAAAAAGCGTGTTGAGGAAAGTAGATGGGGAAGCTGCTTCTCAAGAAATAAACCCGGCACTAACTCCGTGTTGTCAAGTTGAAAGAATGGGAGTCTGATTCACGTTAAGACTTGAAAGCATCATAAATAGAAAGGTCAAACGTTGGAGCTGATCATGTAGCTCGGTTATATTTAACATCTTAATTGATTCAATAAATGGATGTGTGTGGCGCCACCTGTAGATTACTTCAGAACCCGCCCTACAAGCATATTAGTTACACTTGGTCCATTTATAGGTGCAGATAAGGCCATGTGTGCTGCATTACAGCGTGTAAGCGTCAACATACAATATCCTCTTTATGCACCATGAGCTGTAAATAGCCTTTATGAACAACAACAAAGACTCAAAGGCATGTGTTGAAGCCAGATGAATAACAATACAGCAGTCGAGTGAAAAGACCTTTATAGAGAAAATGTTCACTTTAAAACACGTTTTACAGATTGGAGTTTAAAAAATAAAACCCACATAAAAGTAAAATAAAGCCTCTTTTGCTGGAAAGAGCAAAGTTGATCTAAAAATTAAAAAAAGTTGATGCCCTGTGTTTGTTTCAATGTTGCTGGTGGGAATTTATAGCTAGAGTTAATGTTCTTTTCAGCAGAAGTACCTGAAAATGTGTCTACATTGTTAGGAGCACCGTTTAAGCACAATTGCATAACACAAATCTGGAAAGTATCATACGTTTTTGAAGTCGTCTTTTTATCTTTTCGTCATTCGAGATTCACTGCCAGTCATGTAACTGCGTCGGCAACCACATTCAGAATATTCAGAACAGTTGGTAACAAAACTGCCACATCAAAGAAAAATGTTCAAATTTAAAAAGACCTTCAAAAAGAGGCCTTAAAGGCATGAGTTAATAAATCCTCAAATGTGAGATCATTTACAAGCGACCTGAGTATATACACAATGATTTTTAACCTAATTCAGATTTTCTTAAAAGAAATGTCCTCAAAAAATGTGAAGAACTGATTATTTTCTTTTCTTTCACAAAGACGTAACTCAGTAATGTCGCCACCTGTGAGCGTACTCTTTGAGGCCACGATTGCCAGCCCGTTCATCACGACCGTTTCCACCTCGGCTGTCGTGGTGACGGTTGCCGCCGCTCCTGTCATTCTGGTGGTGGTAGTTCTCCCGGCCGTGGCTGTGCTGCTGATGACGACCGGAGCCGTGCTCATCCCAGTGGCGCTGGCTTCTCCCGCCGCTGTTCGTCTGGGTTCGATCGTGCCTGTAGTGATCGCCGTCCTGCTGCCTCAACTCCTCTCTGCCAGAATTTCCAACGGCGGGCGACTGCCGCTGGAAAGATTTGGGAAAAGCGCCGTTAAGCTGCTCGAGCTGCTGCATATGGAGCTGCCACATGTTGTTCCTCTGTGGATGTAGAAAAAGACAGGCAGTGAGGCGTGAGTTTTTTTTTAGTTTTTTTTTTGTTGAGTTTTTATTTTGTAGGCCGAGACAAGGTGTTACCATGACGTGTTTCGGGAGACTGTCAGGCGATGAAAATGACCTCTGCATTTGGTGTGGAGGTGTGTATGGAGGAGAACTAAAGTGGACTGGCATCCTTTAAGGGAATAAAAACATAAATAGAAAAATGTTACATTTATTAAAAAGTTTGTCTCATATTTCGTCTCATATTTTCATTTACATCACCGCCACTCTTAAGCAGAAAAGATTTCAGTAGTGCACAAACACAAGATTTACATAAAATATATTTAGAACAAACTTTAGCTTCTTTACACAGAAAAGAACAACATTTGCCCTTAAGAGCAAGACGTTGTTAAAGTTTCTGCATTTGTCTGGGTGAAGTTCAGTTTGGTCCTCATTTATTTCTTCAATGGGTTATTCCTTTAAACTAATCAATACAAAGGATGAAAGATTCTCAATTTACACAACATGCCACAATCCACATGCCACAGAATCAGTGTCTGTACACTGCTTCTGTTTTCATCGCACCTTTGTAGCACACAAAAAACGTATTTGCTGCAAGTTCTGTGCTAGAGGTAGTGGTTTTGAATGAAACTGAAATAATTAAAATATTACCATTTATGTTAATAAATCACAGAACATGGGCCTGACTTTTAAGAAACTGTTTTTATAAGATCCACCAAAGACCATGCTGTTTCTAAGAATTTGGTTAATGGGGAAAAGAAACACATTGACAAGTGGTCAGGGAAAAAAATATATATATATGCGAATTTGTATTTTCCCCAATGAAAGAAAGTAAATGGTTTAAATAGCCGTAAAAGAAGAAATTTATTATTTTAGCCTATTAAGTTTTTTTTTGTTTTTTTTTATCATAAATGCTTCCAAAATTATTGATGAAAAACAGAATACGTTTAAACAAAATAATCAGTAACTGGACTAAATGGAGTAACTAAAGCTAGCTAGTTACTTAAACTAGCTGAACTCTTTAAAAAAAAAAAAATACATACGCTGCCAAGTACAGGGTACTGGTTGCATTGGTATGTATTTTTCAGTTAGAAGCACAGCCACTAAATTTAGGTGCATTTTGCAGTACACACATCTCTTTTAAAGGTTTTATTGGGCTCTATTGACCTTTATTTGACAGTTAATTGGCAGGAAGGTGAGTAATGAGAGAGAGAGAGAGAGGGAAGACATGCGGCAAGGGTTGCCAGGCCAGGAATCGAGCCTGTGATGGCCATGTTGAGAACTAAGGACTCCATATGTGGGTTGTGCTTAACCCCTGCACCACCACACCACAGCACCCCCCACCCCATCAGTACAACATATTTAAAAACAGGTCATTTTCATGACTTGCAATTCAAACTGACAGCAAAGTTAATAATATAACAGTGAATAACAGTGATAACAGTGAATCTGAACGTCTGGTTTTACCTGAATTAATATTAATCATCTGTTGCAGACCAAACTGTGATTTCTTCCCCAGTAATAAATAGATAAGAGTGCATATATTTGACTGTAAGCACATAAATGAGCCTTAAAAAAAACAAGCAAAAAAAAAAATTCTAGTCAATCTTTATCAAAGGTACAACATAGGTAATAGATGCAAGCGGCTGAACACAACAGGAAGGAAGAAACTGCTCAATATGCGTACTTGTCTGTATACTCATGTACTTATGGTACCAGCAGCGCTGGCTCAGTTACTGTTCCATTCTTAAGAGCGCAAAAAGGCAAGTATGATCAACGGGCCTGGATATGTTCTGTCTTTAGCTATTCTATCAAGTCTCTGGACTTAATCCCGAAAGGTATCAGACACAGCACAGCATAACCCCAGAAATATAAGGCAAAAGTGAGTGCAGAAAGTTACTGTTTTTTAATCCACCAAAATTTCTAGCAAAACATTTCAGGATGTTTTTCAGTAGATCTCAAAACTCAAAGCAACTATCCAGTCCATTCATTTTTTTTAAAATAGAGAGATTAAAAGCAGAGTTTCTACAAGTTTCACCAACTCAAACTGATGATTTGATGTTCATGTGAAGAGCAAACTTGCATTTATAATTGTACAATTTGTTTTATGCAAACAACTCTGCAGTAGAGTTTAGATTTACAGCCTGAGCAATATAACCAAATATTCGGGCTGAAACTTGTCAAAACTGTTTCCTGGATGTTAGGATAGGTCTTCTATGGTGCGTTTTTAATAAGCCTATAATACATACAGCACAGTGAAAACTAAACAAAACAAGAATGCATGTTGTCCTTATTTTTGTGTTAATCTATTTATTAAAGTCTAAATAGATGAGTAGGTAGTTTATCCCAATGAAGAAAGAAAGAATGTAAAGTGCAGAAGTTAATTAGACTGAACCAAGCACAGTGCACTGGTCCTGCCCTGCTCCGCTCCCATCAATCACTCAGCCTAGAAGATTTGCTATTGACTCACCCTGTGGTTACAACATGTGACAAAATGGAACTGGAAGACGTCAAACAAAAGCTAAAAATGAGAGAAGTTGCGCGACTAAATCAACAGAATGCAAAGTCAGAGGCCTGGAAGTATTTTAAACTGGTTGTTGATCTCTACAAGACATGCGCTGGCTTCACTGACTGCACCAAATGTGTTGCTTTTCTCTCCTATGTCGGGTTTACTTTGGGCTCAAACTTCTAATTGAAGTTAATTAGTAGGGTTGGTTCAAGCTCGGACACAATATCTATGGCACTGGGCCGGGTCAGATTCTTTAGGCCCAGTCTAAGCTTTACTCTGCAGGAGGAGACACTACAGTCCCCAGTGATCCTCTTAACCATCTTTAAATCAGGAGTACTTGCTGATAATTTAACAACAAATGTATTAATTCCCTGTGTTTGTTAGATGATAATCACATATATGCTTATTTTAATTTAAATTTTAATAGAAATAATTTGTAACCATTTGTGCAAAAAATACTTGACATGTCTTTACCTGATATCCTGTGTCGTCTTAATACTTTCATAAAAAGTAAGAGGGGTGGGGGCATAATATAAGGGGCAATTATGTATTCTTACCTTTGGCCATGAGGATTTGGGGTATTTGCAGGACTACAATTCTGGGAATTTCCTGGACTGCTATGACTGCTACCTATGAAAAAAGTGGTTTTAAAAAATTAAAATGTTACATTCTAGGTTTATATTTTAAATTTATCCTAAAATGTTTTGTGCTGCATTATACTTAATTAACAGCGGGAAAAATCTGCTTGTTGAAGCACATTTGGAAACTGTCTTCTTTTAAATGTATAAATGATCTCATTTATACTTTTATTGCCACTGAATAATTCCAAAGTCATAAAAGTATTGTTTTTACTAACAAAATATTTTTGTACAACATTCTGTCAACATGCTTGCCAGTACCAAAAAAATATTATATTTTGCTAAACTTTGGTTATTAATTTGAGAAAAAAAGTTTTATTTAGAGGAATACTTCTTACCATGCAATGAAAATCTGCATAAAAATCACGATAGCAGCGCTGTCATTCAGTAGTAGCATTAATGCAATTGGTGAACATGGTTTCAAGCGTTCCTGGCCAAAATTACATTCCCTACATGCATAAAAGCCTCTTCAGGAAAGAAGCTTTTAGGTCAAAATAGTAGTTAGATTATTCTGTGTTATGTACTATTAGCACACTAAAAATGTCAGATATGTTTCAATGCCTAAAATGTATCTATATGTGACAAAATATTAGCACTTCTGCTAATTTCTATTCATTTCAGGGACCTTAGTGGATTTTTCATTCATTAATAAATGAGTACCAGCAATTTTGTCCATGCGTGTATCATATATTGAATAATTAAAAATGTTACACTGCATTTTGTATCATTATTTCTACAATAAATGAAACTGGCGTTTCTTCTCCAATTTAGCAAATAGAAATAATTTTCATATTTCTAACTGATCTAAAACAGGACAAGTTTATTTCAGACAGCGAGAAAGAAAGCATTCTTACTATGTGAATGTTCACAAATGTACATATTTGTATTCATATGACATGTTCTGGCAATTTTCTAACATTCTGTGTATCCTCACATATTTGCATAAATTAAATATATTGAAATGTAACTATTTACAATTTGTATTAACCAATTTAAAATGTAAAATAATTTACTAAGTAAGTTGCTTAAACTTCATCTATTGATGCTGTAATTCAATGCAAATATCGCTAGATTAAATCTAAGTTGTTGTCGCATTATTTACAATGACCGAGATGTTAAACGAAGCTCATAAAAACAACTGAATACTCACCGGTTCTGAACTGGACTTGGATCGTTTTCCCATACAACGATGTCCCGTTTAAAAGATCCATGGCATAAGGGACGGACACCTCATGTTTATAAACTGCAAAGCCAAAGGTTTTCTGTTTCCCATCCGAATCTTTAGGGATTTTAGTTCGGATGAGAGGTCCAGCCTGCAAAATACAACCACTTTGTCACAAACGAGGCCGCAAAAACTTATAAATTACACGCTAACAGAAAAGCTTTAGCTTACAAAATAAAAATGTTAAAAAAGAAGAAAACTTAAAGAAAGCTTAATATAATATTATGTTCGTAAATTACAACTCTGGCCTGTCTGTCCTCAAAACATTTTCTCGGCATTAGCTTTAGCCTGCCGTTACAAACAAACAGGACGGCTGCTAGCTTGTGGCTAACAACAGTAGCACCTGTAAAAACAGCTCGAACAGGAGTTCCTCCGTTATTCTGGTGTCTAAGTTTCTTATGAAGAGAGTGCGATCCGCTTCGTCTTCTATACCCATCGTATTTGAGGTGCTAGTGAAACTTTTTACTAAAACAAACAAACACAGACCCTAGCACGAAAAACACTGAGGCATTCAAAAGTAACCACCTCTGTTTTCTTCTTCCTGAGCCGTCTTCATTACGGAAGCATTACTGCCACCAACTGGTAAGGAGTGTGGACAACATGACAAATAAAATAAAATTAAATTAAATTAAATTAAATAAAATTAAATAAAATAATTTATGTTATTCATATTTTAAGTAATTTTAAGCATTTTTCAAGTATTACTTGTTAAAACTGATTTTAGATACACTCTTACATGTACAGTTTAAAATAAACATGTTTCCACCACATCTTTCCACTGTTGGTGTGAGGACAAAAGAAAAATCAGCCTTCCACTTAATAAATGGGGGTATTCTGAATTGTTTTCATTTTTCAGTGGGGAATCCGACTTCAGAGGACATGCCAGTTAATTTTTTTGACTGGGAAGTTGGAATTTCCCAGTTCTGAGTACAACAGGAAAGCAGCATAATCCTTCCCTATTCTACCCTTTGAGCCTAAAGCAAACCGACATGCATACCACTGCTTAGTGCACTGGAGTGTGTAATGTAAAACTTGTGTGTCAACACACAATGGCAGTATTATGTATTTTCCAGGGACATAGTGTCGGTTTATAGCAAAATGAATGTTGCTTTCAGTTGTTATTAACAAGAACATGACTTAAAAGAAATTTGACTTCACAATTTAGCACCCTGAAACTGGACCTCTATCAATTAACGAAGCTCCTGCTCTTTCTGATTCTGTGCCGTTAGCATGTAATCACAGCAACCTTTCTCCAATAATCCTTTCACAATATATATATTTTTACCAGCATTTCACCAAGAAGCTGCTTGTGTGATGAGCTCAGCATAGTAGCAGTTCCACAAAATGTGTTTGCTGCTGCTGCTTGTCTGAAGGAGCTGAGCGGGGGATTCCCAGAAGTTGAACCATGAAATTTAGAGGTTGTCTTCGGCTGTCTGAGTGAAATCAAGGAGCTCTAGTGGCTTAAACCTGGGAGACAAAAAGGAGGAAATGGGCTTTAGAAGTAGCCCATGCTGTATGCTGTGACAACTGAGTCTGACTTGACTGAGTCAAGTGTTTATTCTCTTTATAGTGGTGGTTCTCTCTTTTTCAGCCATCTCCTGTAAAAAGATAAAAATATGTAAAAATATCACATGTATCTAAAGCTTTCATATTAAATAAGTTTTTATGTTTGAGTAAGCATTACTTCTAGAAAGCAATTTCTATGTTTAATCCTTCTGACATGGTTGCCCAACATTTTTTAATGACTTTTGCCTTGGTGTTTTTCACTGAGGAACTTCAGTGTTTCATCATCTGTCCATTCACTGATCCATGTGAACTGTGACTAACTGTATTGTCTTGACAGCTTTTGAGTTTTGAATTAAGATGTAAGGCTTAGCATTAGACACCTAAATTCATGTGTTTAGTGAAATTAGGAACTTCTCAGTGTGTGCTGTACATTTAAAACACATGGGCTGTAAACAAAAGGTTTACTGTGTAAGGTAGATTGCCATTTGGTTTATGAAAAAAATAAATATATTTAGAATTAGGATGTATTGTTTATCACTGTAGACACATATAATAAGATAAAAGGGTGAATTAAAGAAGCTTTTAACACTACAGGGTGATTTATATCATTCCAAAGAGGTTTGCAGCATTAATTTGCCCTATTTACGCTGTGTATCCCTCTTCTCTAATTGAAAAGGACATTTTCATTTCCAGAACTGTTACAAGACTGACAAAGGTTACAGTTGTTAAAAAAGATGAATCCGGATTCCCTCTGCTGTTCATGAAACCTTGAATTGCTAATTGTTTTGTGCTGTTTAAAGAATTTTTAATGTACTCTCTTTACATGTAGAATGCATTTTAACCCTGTTTTAACAGTTTTCCTATGGTTAAATCTAGCTGCCACATTATTATTATTATTTTCTTACGTTTTAGTTTACCCTGATTGGGTCAGTTCCTTAAATTGTCTGGAACCAAGTGCCTCCAATGTCCATGATGTGTCTGACTGTGGAGGTCAAGCGAGTCATTTTAGAGGCTTTGCTCTCATTGTTATCAGATGGATTCTCGTGTCCGTCCTCCATGTTAATTAGATCAATTTGTCTGGTAATGAATTTCTCCTTCATGCCTGAGAAACATCTTCACGGATTCTGCCATGGTTAGGTGGCATTAGGGTAGCGGTGCGCGGGGTAATATTAGATGCAAATTAGGCCGCAGTGAGAACTGTGGCTCATTTCCATATTTTCTGGTTTAATTTAATATGAAACATCAAAGTGAGGGGAATGCAACAGAATACACACTAAGAATCTACACCTTATACTTATGAACATATGTTTTACATGCAAGGCAGAGTTTTGATTGCATTTTTCATATGGCACTAAGCTCCTCAGTGTAAATGCTGGGCTTAGTTGTTAACACATGCTCTTCTGCATGTAAATCTCCAATGCAACACGATGCTTATAGTTTAATATTATCAAAGGGAAGCAGTAAAACTCAACCATAAAATTCACACCTGTGTGGTACAGCAATGAAAACCCTTCCATCTATTTTTAGTTATATGGTTATCACTCCAAACACTTCCCTTACGTCATTATTCCCCTCGATTTACAACTACAAGGAAGGTTCCGTAGGAGCTGAAAGAGAGAGTAAAATGGAGGACGAAGCAGGCAGCGACATTAAGCATGCAAATATGTAATTGTTCTCTTATACCGTGAGAGCAGGGTGCAGTTCAAAGGATGACCAGTAGGTGGTAGCATTGATCCGCTGACAATGGTAACACAGTTCAGGAAACATGAGGCTTTTTCTGAGTTTTTTTTAGATCCATCCATCCATCCATCCATCCATCCATCCATCCATCCATCCATCCATCCATCCATCCATCCATCCATCCATCCATCCTTATGCTTATGAATAGAAACTGAAATGCTCATGAATTTTCTCCCTCTGCGTATCACCCACTGTCATGTCTTAGATGTTGTAGACAGTTTTAGAAATAGCATCACTCCCATTATTTAAATAACTGCATGTATCCAGGATAGACTTTAATTTTTCTAGCAAAATCTAATGAAAAGAAGCAGGACTATGAAAATAATTTTACACCACACAACTGTTGTGCCTCAGTGGAATTATCTACAAGATTTAATTCCTTTTTCTCATTGTTACTTTTTATGCGGAATAGAAGCGGGAATATAGCAGCACCTAAGCTGTGGTTGATCAATGAGTCATATTATGTGTGTCATTAAAATAATTTTAAATCACATTATTTTATACAGCAGATACATCCAGCCTTTGAAGCTCAATGTACAGTAGAAAAGCGGGGAATTTCCTAGCACTGTCTTATGAGCCAAAGCACTGACAAGCACTCTTACGTCTTTGAATCTATTTGAACCTATTGACTATTGTATACGAACAAAAACATTGTTCCAATTTACATTTGACATACCTGCTGCACTTAAATTTGGAGCCACCATATGGAAGTTGGAATATATCTTTTGAGACACAGATTTAGTAACACAGAAATAAGTGAGCCAGCTTGAGTTTGCAAGATTAGACTGTTGAACTTGCCATGGGGAAAACAGTGAAGAAACCCCCAAATTAGGCCAAAACCAGTTTCCTATTGGCTGGTATAATGTGGGTGAGATTTTATGGCCACTTAGCCACACAAGACAAGAATAGTCAGGCTCAGCACACACACTCGTACATATACTTTCTCATAGCTTATACACACTTCCAATTATGACCTCCAGCCTAGGGGTGTTTGGTCGAACTGCAAAGCCAACCGACTGGTGGCTCTTCGTTAACCCCAGTCTTTCCTTCGGGCTCCATCATATACATACACACCCCACTGCCTTTTCCTCCTTTTCATTAATATTCATAATTCATGTGGAATGAAGTGAATTGGGATCATTAAATGCGCATGAATATTTGTCGGATGAAAGTTTAATTAAGCCATCCCTCTTTGGAAGCGTGATGTCATCACAGCAGCTTCCCATTCACTGCATCCAGCACCGCTTAATGGCCTGTGCCTTCTAAAGTGCTACTCTGCGCTCACCAGGCAGTCACCACCCCACCTACATGCACAATCTTATTTTACACCCCTTGAGTTGATATTTGATAGAACCAATTGGCAGGGATGGCATTTGAGTGGTTTATATGGTTCCAGTTCCAATATGGGGATCAATTGTGCTTAATTCGGTGCAGCAGGAGAGCTGCTTTTGTGGTGGATGTCATTTATTATTTAGGGCTGTGGCCTTATATATAGCCTATAGGTTCTGGTTTAGATGGCTGCTGGCATATGGATCACAGATTGCCACAGAAGTGTTAGGTTATACCAGGTGCATTTCAGCTTTCTTTGAAAGATAATGAGATTACACTCTGTGTATTGCTGCAGAAGAAAAGTTGCTGCTTACATTTACACCTGTCCTATTCTGCAGAGAACCCCCCCCAGCCCCCTGAATAAATTACAGTTGGGTTTCACTTTGCATTCAAACTTGAGTTAGGATTTGGAGAAAATATCATAGTTTTAGTTTGGAGGACACACAAACAGGTCTTTCTAAAAAAGTATTCAGCACCTTACAGATTTCTTTTGCTTCATTGTCACTCTTTAATTTGTTTACATGATCAAATAAATGTTTGCTTCAAAGATGATATGAGTAGTTTTCAGATGTTAACTTTTTTTATTAATGGGGGGAAAATTGAAATTCAAATTGAACAATGAGCCAGTATTACAGTTATATCTAATGGATGTCATTGTTAGTGGAAAACACCTCAGTTAAACTGGGTCAGTTGGGTTTGCTATTCAATTTATTTTTGGTCAATTTGAATGCAGGAGTTCTGGTTGGATGTGGCTTCTTCAACAGGATTCATCTTGGTATTTTCTGCAAAAAGGTGAAATTGATCATTTTTGCTGATAAGGGATGGGCTTCTTTTGCTGTCAAAATGTGACAGCTGTTGAATGTAACTAATAAAGCAACTTGTAATCTAACTTACCTACTCTTAAAATCACGTAATCTGTAAACTTACTAAGTTACTTATTCAAGGAGTAGTCAGCGATCAAAAATCATGTCACTTTTTAAAGCTAACAACGCCATCATTGGTCACGACAAGAGTAAAAAGGGCAACTAATTTTTCACAGCACTGTATGCAGAGAACAGCTCGCCACGGTGTTTCACCACCCATTCAAGACAAATAGATTCAATAATTTAATGAAAGGTGCCCATGCACTTCTTTTCTGCACTGCTTTGTTTTTTTCCTCGCAACATGGTTTTTATCCAAATATCGTCATGGCATGTTAGTGCTGCCCTGATATGCTGTGACTGCTTCCCTCTCACACAAACACACACCCACACACAGACGCAGTGGGTTTTTCTATCTTCACAATGACTTTGTATTGACTTTCATTCATATTTCATTAGTTTCTGTAGCCCTGATCCTTACCTTAAACCTAACCTAACCCAAAAACAGCACTTATTCCTATGAGGCACAGGGTTTAGCCGCGATGAGAAGTAGTTGGTCCCCACAATGTTGTATGTGTTAGGCAAATGGTCCTTGCAGTGTATCAAACACACACACACACACACACACACACACACACACACACACACACACACACACACACACACACACACACACACATATTAGGGGAAAGATCTATCCTGTTGCTACAGTGCTGCAGTGCTGAGTAGCACTATAAGAAAAAGGGAGAGGGAAAGAGAGGAAGATATCTGGCAAGGACCCCACACCGCAAAAAATGGACTGCAGAAGG
Organism: Micropoecilia bifurca; assembly: GCA_903067075.1. Classification (NCBI taxonomy): domain Eukaryota; kingdom Metazoa; phylum Chordata; class Actinopteri; order Cyprinodontiformes; family Poeciliidae; genus Micropoecilia; species Micropoecilia bifurca. The sequence goes on along the minus strand of CAEGAF010135678.1, from coordinate 34,001 downwards.
CCAAAAACTTCAAAATCAACCAGCTTATTACTCTACAGACCATAATAAGAGAATTAGCTGAAATATTTTAAGTTATTAATAAGTGCATAAAATTAGCATCTGTTGCAGCAAATGAAAATAGGCGATGCTTGTTTTTCATCCAGTAATCACTCTACCCCCACTGCTCCCATTACCCCCACCCCTGTGGCTGCTGCAAGAAGTGAGGTGTCAGCACATTTCAGACAGCTATAGGCTCACTTCATGCCTGCCTGTTGAGGTGCGGGCTAATGCCCTTTGCCAAAGGTGCCATATGGTGAGTGTTTTATTGCATTTGGGAATTGAGAGGGAATAGTTGTCCGGGAGGAATAATTAAGAAATGAATTTTAACTGTAAAGTTCTCTGCAGCACAAATATCTAACTTCTCTGAATATATTCCGTGCAGGTCTATTTTTTCCTTCTTCCTTACCTCCTGCTGCTTTTTAAAGCCTCCAACACCTTTTGGAAAAGATAATGAGCTCTGTCAAGAAGCAAAAAGAGACTGCTCCTTTTTGCTCCCCCATACCTCCAACTCCAAAAGTAAGCTTTTGCCTTCTTCTCCTCTTCATTATAATCAACAGCAGAGTGTCCCATATTCTTTGCAGCCGAGCAGAACATGCCCTCAGAGACAGTCAATATTGCAGCTTATAACCTATAACTCTAAGCTCCACCCCAGAAAGAAAAGGTTTTCCCTTTGAAGATTCTCATCACTATGGTAATCAGCTGATCAGAGGGTGTTATGCCAACTTCTTGTTATGCAAATATTTGATTTACATGCAAAACCTCTGGATTAAAAGTTTAATTTGTTCTTGAGTTTTTGCTTGGAGTCTGACTGCCATCAATAGCTTATTGCAGAGAGGAAATTTACCGTTTATCATTTATTGGAGAGAGGAAATTACAGTTAGACGATGAAGAATTACTGAGATAGTCTGATCACTAAATGTGATACACACTTTGGGAAAGAATAATCCTACAATGATTTGAAGTTTAAGTCTTTAAATGCATGGACATTTTTAAAGCAAGCAGGTGCTCTCATCAGGTGTGAGGAGAGTTATTATTTTTTTTGCCAGAACAGGAAAGATTGTACAAGCCAAATGATAGAAGAAAATGTTATGGGCAGTAAAAAATTTCCCTTTGCAGCGTGACGAGAACTTTAAACATACAGTCACAGCTTGACAATAGAATACTTTCAAATCTGAAACTAATGAAGAATTTGTGCTAAGACGTGGAACTAATTCTCACAAATACTCTTCATCTGTCTCAGAAAAAAGGTTGCTTCTCTGGATGGATAAAACTGGTAAGGCCATAGCCACAAAGACTTGCGGCAATATCGAAACCAGATGTACTTTTTTTATTATGCACTACTTTGCACTACTTTGTATCCATCCCAAACTATTCCAATTAAATTCATCGAAGTGTTTTATTGAATCCCGAGAAACTGTGAAAAGTGTGAACACACTGCAAAGGACTGTCATTTCTATAGAAATTGGTCATTTATTGAAGAAGTTATCTGAGGAGAGCTGTGAAAGATCATTTCAGTCTAAATTTTTACAATAGCCATTTCAGTCCCGCGCGTGTCCTATTGTGAAAAAGGCACACAGCCAACCTTCATGCACACAATATAGGCTCTTTTGAGAGCTTAGAGTTGTTTTTTTCCCTCCTTTGCCCCCAGCTTAGGCCCGTTATCGTCACTGTCAGGGCAAAGCACATTACTTCAAACTCATGCAGGAGCTGCTTGAGGCTCACTGTGTTCCTCAGCACAAAATAAGAGGAAGAAAAGTTCAAGAGGAGTTTGGCACATCCGGCAAGATGGGACCATGTCAAATTCACTGAAGGCTGTTCCAGGCATTTGGGTCTGTTGTTGTCACAACTAATATTGTGTGGTCGCTCTATCCTTGGCTTGTGGGTTTCTCTGTACAGAAATGTGCAGCATTTGCCTTGACATGCAGTCTGTTTATTTAGAGTGTCAGGGAATTGGAGACGAACTGTGAAGCTGCAGCAGCAGATCTTGAGGGACAGGTTTGGTGTGGGGCTCTGTGAGATAATATCTCTATCTCACAGTCACTTAAATGCCCATGTTGTGGAGGAGTGTATCATTACTTATCATGACAGATTACTTACTTTGGATTTTGAAAGCAGTATGTGATTAAAAAATCATTTTATGCAGATTTGCTTTTTACATTTTAGCAGTGAATGCATTTCATTCATAATTATCCATGTGGACTACACATGTGAATGAAAAAAGTAAATATTTTATATAATTAATTTTTCTCCAATTATCTATTTTGACTGTCCATTCAGGTTTCATGAAAAGCTGTCATCCTTCAAGCAGCCCTGTGTGCACATGTCTATGGACCCACATCTACAAGGAAAATGCCACAAAGGCAGAAAGAGCACACTATAATTTATTTTCATTAGTTCTTTAAACAAAGTCAATTCAGGATCTCACTGGACAAACACTCATGGATCCATATTTTATTTTAAAACTTTCCCATCACCATCAAGAAAACGTCTTTGAAGGATTTGGAGTAAATATGAGTTATAACCCATTTCAATTTCCCTTTGGGATCAATAAAGTATTTTTGAATTTGATTTTGATCTACGTTTGTCTTGATTTTTACCCAGGAAGCATTTTGGCTAAACCGTGAGTGAAACAGCCATTGGGGCTGACTAGTATATATTCCATTGGGGAAGGTAACTTTAACAATAAATACACCTTTCTCAACAGGCAAGGGCAGACCTTCTCCATCTGTAATCAGACATTGACTTGAAACCATTCCCTCCTCCCTGCCACCTCCAGACCTGGGGGCCTGGAGGGGCAGCTGCCCACCAGCAACCCCCACAGCCCCGTGCCTGACCCAGGGGCAATTCTCTAATCCATCTCCAAGAACATAAGGAACTGTCTGATAACCACTTAACACCTGATGGTCAACTCTACTGGTAAGATATCAAGTGTAATGCTAACTTTCTCTAAGGTTCCAATGTATTCCTGTTCTCCAACCAACAGATTTGATGAAAAGACTCACCAGATGATGATTTGAGCAACTTTTACATCATAAGCTTCATTCCAAGAGGCCTACCTTGTTTGTGTGTGTGGGAGAGATCCGCCATGAGGAGGAAACGGCAAAGCTGTGCAGCGTGAGAGTCTGTGTTGGTTAAGACGGAAAAAGTAATAGATACGAACTCTAAACAAATTATTTTCCAGATACAACTACTCTTTATCATCCGACTTCTATGCTGGAAGTTGTGAAGTGAGTTCAAAGACTGAGCTTCAGTTTTTCTGCAGAACACTTCTAGTGCTTCCTCGTTAGAATAGCTCTTATTGGCTATTGGTTTCTTGGGAGTTCATCTCATTCTCCGTTCAGCTGAAGGCAAAGACTAAAATATAGTATATTCATACTTTATTTACGATGAAAGTTCATATTATTGAAGTTAAAGTATGAAAGATATGGCTTGTTACATTATCTAGTGCCCCACGTGTCCAGACTGAGAGCCACCATATTGTTGTCCCAAATGTGTCGCATTGAGATCGGTGAGCATATTATGTGCCTTTCAGTTGGGTTTTTGTTCTGTTTATCACATTGTTATTAAATAATAACCTTTATTTGTACTACTTAATTATTCAAATTTAAACTTTTACTGCTTTTGGGTAAAATGTAATATTCAACGTGTTTGGAAAAAATACCTTTGCAATTTACAGAAAAGTAAATTGACAATGCAGTGCGATACTGCATTGAGATAAAAGATAATTGTTTTATTGCAAACTTGAGCAATTTGATAACAAATTGATGTCAAATGTGAAGTCTACAGAAACATGATTTAAGGATTAAAGCTAGAACAGCTTAAATTCATCCATCTGCCTTTGTGTGTCATTTAAACACCCCACTGTGCTCCGATAGCCAAACATATTGGCCCATTCATCTAAAATATGAATGGGTCGCATGAGAACTGCTTCGTGAATATTACAAATTGTAAACTGAAAAAAGTTCTGCGACTTTATACCCTTCAAAACCAGCATAGCCTGAATCAATTTGTCAATGTTGGATGACCCAAATCTTAAAAGAATCAACACATTCTTTCAAAAATAGTATCCAAACTTCCGTCTGCTCAATGTTCCACCCAGAGAAATAATATTTCATCAATCTTTCAACCCTTTATTGACAGAATGTCCACTTACATTTGTCTGACAGGCATTGGGGCATAATAAAATATTAATTTTATATTTGCTGTCTGGTGTTCCTAGATGTGGGAAAAAGTCCCTCTCCCCTCTGGCAACAAAAGGCAAAGGTTCATACTGTACAATTACGAGCAGATAATGTTAATGGCATGCTGAATAGCAGGAAACATATTGACAGCACTGGCTAATAACCCGTGTATGCACAGTGTAATGTGGGGACAAATTACAAGAAAGTCACTTTGCTATAATGGTTAAAAGAACGACCCAGTTGTCAGAGAGAACATTTTTCAGTCATTTATTCAGTGCTCAGAAAGGCACATTTATATTCATACTATTGAAATGTCCTTGTCTCAAAAACCCAATCCCTACCAGCTTGTCCATTGTGATATTTAAACTAAAAACTGTGAAAAGGTTGAAAAATCCTGCCCATCCATGCCTCTGCACTGAAGCAAAAAAGTGTTGTTAAATATCAGAATATCCAAACTCAAATTTATATTTCACTGAAGAAAAAAGATGTAATTTAACTTGGAGAGTTAAAACATATGATGCCACATTAAAATGGATGAAAATGAAAAAAAAAATGCTAAAAGAAGTTACCACGAATCAATTTTCATACTTTGCATAAATCATCAAATTGACAACCTTGCACACACTCTTAGATGTGGTGCAGCGCTTACTTGCTGGTTTGGTGCGTTTTATTAAGAATCTGTCTGGAAAGTACATGAATTATGAGCATCTATCCCTGCAGCAAGTGCAAAAATCATGCCATCAAGTGTTACTATAGATGAGAATCTTATGCATTAGGAAAATCTAATACAGTATTCATAAACAAGTGCTACTGCCTGTTAATCTTGTGACCATGGCTTCACAAAATACTGTGATTGATTATAGATGTATGCCAATTAACAAGGACATCATAGTTTCTTTTACATTACTTCAGTAATTCAGTTAAAAAAATGAAAGTTATTACATATTGAACAGTTCATTGCACATGAAATGAAATCCCAAAACTTAGTCTCTCAGAAAATATTTATTTCATTAAATGAATAAAAACAGATCTTTAGAATAACAAAAACAGCTTACAGCCTACTTATTGCATGGAAAACTGCTGATTTAACTCTTAGCAGACCTTCATTGGTGCAGTCAACACTTCAGGGGTGGACTGGCAAACCAGCCTACCAGGGATTTCCCAGGTGGGCAGGTGGGTTAGGGGCCGGTGAGTTAAGCTGTCCTGTCAAATGCCTTCTGCATTTCTCCTCCGTTTCAGTCAGGCAGATTGCAGGACAGAGTGGACCTGTTAACACATGAATAAGCACTACAGCTCCAGTCTGCTGACAATAAAGAAGTAGTCTGATAAAGCTCGGCCTACGAAAACAAATAGCCTCATTAAAAACTCAACAGTAACTTGAGAAACCTGCTCTACCAGTGCAACATAAATTATATCTCCCCATTTTTCTCTTGCATCCAGCTGAGTGATGCAGAGTGACTCCAGCTCGTCATGTCATTTCTCCTGTCAGTCACCGACACTATAAGCAACATTAAATAAGTTTGCATTAACACTAGAAGATGGAGCAGGAAAAGCAAACTACAAAATATAAAGATGAAGTTTAAAAGTGGAGCAATAAAATAAAGCCCCGCATTAACAAATGTAAAAAACAAACAAACTCTGAGCTGTTTGGTGATCATTTATCTAGTTCTGGGGTATATCCACCAGACATGAGAGGTCAGAGTGCTTGCTGGAGCCTAAGCTTGGTTAAAATTGTTTTAGTTTTAAAATGCTTTTTTTGTTGTTGTTTTGGCTGTCACACATTATTTTTACAGGCATTTAGCCATATTAATTTCTTTCATAGGCCTTGGCTGATGTTGACCCATGTGAGCCAATAAACAATCAGACTGAATGTTATAGTTTGTCCATCCTCTCAGAACACATCAAGCTGGGGTTGAGGCACCTTTTTGTTGTCTCTGTGTTTGTGACAGGACCAATGTAGCAGTGCACCTCTGCTCAGAGGCAACTCATTTATGTTGGCTTATCATGAAGATGTTTTATGAATGTGGCTGATGATGATTTAGGGACCTATGTCATCTACTGGTGCTGGTCCAGTGTGTTTCATCAAGCACTGCATGCTTTCCTCTGCTGACAAGCTTTATAGAGATGCTGGTTTCATTTTCCAGCAGTACTTGACACCTGCCCACACTGCCATGACCTTGGTATCACTGTGCTTCATTGGACAGCAAAATGCCCTGCTTTAAACCCCTTAGAGAATATATGAGGTGTTGTAAGAGGAAGATAAGACACCTGTACCAAACATGTAGATGAGCTCAAGGCCACTGTTAAAGCAACCTGCTCTTCCTTAACACCTCAGCAGTGACAGAGGTGGATCAACTCCACCTTACACTGCATTGATGCAGTAATTCATGCTAAAAAAACAAATAAAGTACTGGGTGCAAACATCATACAAGGCCTGTTGAGGAATTAAGACGAGACGCGTATTACTGAGTAAAACTGAAAATGAATACCTTCAAATAGATAAGGTCAAAAGCATTTAATGATGAAGAGCTAATCCAAAATCACATTTTTCTTCATCAATTGGATCAGTAAAGTGACAAAATGAGGGTCTGTGGGGACTAAATCACATTTTGAAATAACAATTGGAAAGAATGCGGCACTTATGATGATATACTACTTCATTAATTGGCTGTATGGATGATACAAGAGGTTGACAGAATCACCATTCTGGAAGCAACACACTCTTTTGTGATAACCTCTGCTCCAAAGGTTTTAATTCTACTTTGATGCACAGACAAGATAAATTAGCTGCCTGTGTCTAAGACCACCTGCATTGAAATCAATATTGCACTCCTCTACATAGCCACAAAGTTAAATACAATAGAAGGAATAAAGGATTATTAACACTGAAATAAAACTCTTTCAGAAAAAATAACCATGTAGTAGCAAGGTGTAAAAATCATAATAAACTAGAACCAATTTTCCACTCTATGAATATCCTTTGTACATGCTCATTATTGGTAGAAAGGCAACATCGGTAACTTTTTCACCCTGCAAAGCCTCGCGCTATAGGCGGTCTTCTTATTATCTTATTTTAATAATTTCCATCTGTCTAATGAGGACCCAGAGGCACACTTGTTTGTATTGTTGGATTTCATCACTTGGTTAAATGTTAATTGACTTTTTTTCCCATATAACTTGTGCTGTGTTAATGTCTCACTCAAAAGATTTCCCTCAAATTAGCTTTAAGGGTCTCCGCAGGTGTCACAGCTCCATTCAAGGCATTGGGTTGTGTGTGTGTGTGTGTGTGTGTGTGTGTGCGCTTGTTGTTAAGCCATGTTTCATTGCGTAATTAGCCGTCTGTTGGATTTGGAAGGAGGTATGAGACTCGTCCACTGATTATCATGGAAATGCAATCTCATAAGTTGTCCAAGCAGATCATAATGTTTGTCCCCCATGTAATTATTGTAACAGCATTCAGCTGTCCATGAGCCTAATGTTTGCTCCATTAGATCCTTCATGTAAAATTTAATCAATGATTGCGCTTTTGAAAACTTTTTTTCTGTACTTCAGTTTCTCTATGTTGTTTTACCTATTGATGCATTAGAATATGTTAATTACAACAGCAGGAAAGTGTCGCAGATGACGAAGCAAACCAATTTTACAAATAAGATGATAGTTGCTTAAAGTAAAAGTCAAATTACAAAAGCATTGTGTTATTAATAACAAGACAAACCTGGCTTAGGAAGTATATATGGCCCTTGAAAAACAACTTACACAACAATAAGATTCAATTTATCTTATTTGTATTGAGCAAAAATAATATAAAGAAATAAAAATTACTTTGTTGTCAACATGTTCAGTGCGGTGTGCCTCTAGCATCTTTACACACACACACATACACAAAAACACAATTTTTTTAACGTATCTTTCAACACACCAAAGAGGTAAAACCGGATATAAATTCAGTATATACCAGAGGAAGGAATAATTTACTTGAAGAAACATTTTGGTGACAATGACTGTATTTTTAGTCTTTGCAGTATTTTTACAGAACCAAGTAGGATGGGGCCCCAAGCGGCAGCACATTTGGTACTAAAATGGAAAAAACACTAATACAAGCCGTTCAGTTTGAAGAAGCTGGTTGTTTGAAGCTTATGACAGTAAAAACAATTCTACAATCTACTTAATGCTCTAGGTTTACACACTAAATAAATTTTCACTCAATTTTCACACACTTTTTCAGCGATATGGCTTAGTTGATAATCAAATGATGGCAGTTTATTAAAGTTTGTCCTTTTGTTTATCCTAGAACAATTAATAATTTTTTTTGTCCCATAGTGTGGGAGTAACACAGCTATTTTTAACGTGTCCAAAACCTATATATTTGATTGCCTAATAGTACTGCATGCTGACTCAGCAAATTTAATTTGGTTTTCATAAGCGAGCATGGCAGTTTTATGAGAACAGTATTGAATGAACCATGTTTCATTGTAATGAGTATTCTTGCTTAAAGGGTAGTGATCAGTTAGTCTGAAGGCTTGTGAACACTGACATAAAATTTAACAAATGCATTAGCAAGCTTTCTTTATGCCCTGCAACTCTGCATTTATGAGTGATTTTTGTGAGCTGGGGTCACAGCCAGGCCACAAGCAAGACTTTAGAATAAATCTATCATTATGAAGCAATTCAATTTTTGAGGAATTGGCTGTTTGCTGTTTGAAATACATTTGTTAAAGCAAAGGGATAAAACATGCAAGAATAAGAGGTGATCTCTAACATTTGTGAGATGCTATTTATAGAATTCCAGACGAAACATGTTTTCAAGTAATAACCAGTTTGATTGCACATTTATTTTATGTCAAGTGTAGAAACCCATTAAGGTGTTACCTCGTCAACTTAGCAATTAATGGTAATATTCTGGAATCCTGTGGAAAGGAAGACAGACCACTTCAGTATGTGCAATAATGATACAGACAAGGAGAAACTGACAAGAGCACTGACAGGAAGGGAGAAGAGTTTTGATGGAAGAGTGGCTGTGAGCATTGCCTAAGTCACGCTCTGGGCTATGAGGCTCCGGCAGCAGAGTGGCAGTGGCTGGTAATTACCTCAGCATTAGCGTCTTGTGTGCTGTGTTGTTTATTTCACTGCACATCTGTCCTAAATGTGGAGTTGGCAAAGCATTACCTCCATCTCCTCTCCTCTTTTCTGTCATTGTTTTATAATCCTTTAAAACTTAACAGCTTCTCTTTTTGGGTGAGATTCTTACTGTGTTTCATGCTCTGCTCTTAGTACAAGCAGGGAAATTACTGTTGGCATCCCTCTAAGACTAGCTGTTGGCTTCAGCTTCCAGGATCACTTAACCTGGATTTATGCATCACACTTTTTTTTTTACTTCCTTACTTGCTCTCAAATTAGAAACATTAAATCAAAGCATATGTTACCAAAGACATGTAAGAATATTAATCCAGTTAGAATGGGTTTCACATTCACCAATGGCTACATAAACAGACAAAACACAAAGTGTCAAGTTAGCACTCAATACACAGACACTACAAGCAGTAAAGACAACCCACTCTCAGACCATCAGCAGCACTAAGCTCTAAATGTAGCATTACTGGTCGTCCTCTTAAGCTGAGGAATGTGCCAGAGTCAGAGTGAGGGCAGGTAGAAGTAGAGAGGAAGGATGGGAGGACTGAAATGCACTTGTGAAGCTCTAAACAATAACTTCTCTTATTACCTGTCATAACTCATCTTGGTCCAGTTTTGATGTGTAGCATCCATCTACTGATTTATCAGTCAGACATCTACAAGGGCATAAGAGATTTTATTTGAGCTTCACTGGGGTAAGTTGGTTTAATTGGCAGGGTTGATTGGCTGAGCTGGAGATGGTGAAGTCATTTAAAATGCTAAATGTTTGATTTATTTATCTACTCATGAATTTGTGATATTAGAATTTATACTTAAGCAACTTTCTGGAATCTACCAGCTCCCCAATGCTTGGAGTTTATACTTATGCTATGTGAGACCAACTCTTCATCATTCTTCATCTTTGGTTTTGGTCAACTTAAAATACATAAATGTGAGATTACAACAAAACATAGAAAAGTATAACATCGAAATGTAAAGTGGCAAATGCTGTCTGTCACTTGGATAACAATTTTTCAGTTTTTCTATTTGGATAAAAAATGAAGGCATTATAAGAAGAAATATTTATTCTCTGCTCAAAGCTCAGATTACTTATAGTTTTCTTAATTAAAGCACTTGTTTTGCAAGTGCTTACATAAGTTCTTAATCACGTTCCCAAAGCCAGTTTTGCTACATATATTCACATGCTAATATGCACATGAAGTCGGTAGAAGTAATTTGTTACTTTTATGACAAGTTGCAGTTGTCTGTAGCTGGGAGTGATCAAAGCGAGAAAAATATTTTGCTTTATAAATACTTTAATTAACAGAAAGTCTCAGATCTTGACTTGATGAAACTTTCTACAACTTTGACTGGTAACATTTCATCAGAATTGTTAGCATCCTGGTGTTTTTGTGTGCATATGGGAGCAGAGGATCTCTGCTGGAGGGCATGTCTATCTTGCTGCAGACTCCAAACCTGTCTGCAATTATCTCATTGTGTGCTGCAGATTTAAGGAGCTGTGATGCAGCCTGTCTTCTGGCTGATGATCAGCCTTACTGGATGGAGTAATGCCTATGTGTTCTCATTCCTTGAGTATCTTCGCTTTTCTTTCTTTATAAAGAGTTAATATGCTGTTTATCTTTACTGGAGCAAAATCAAATTGGCTCCAGTTGATTTTGGGTGCTCTCTGTGCCTCCCATATTTAAGTTCCCTTGTTGTTTTTCACACCAACCCAGAACTTTTCTACACCCTCTGTCAAGATCTCTTCTCCCCTCCAACATTAGCTCATTACTCTAGAACCATTCATTCTCTCTGGTTCAAATTCATCTCAGTTCATCTCCATTTTTTCCAACAACTTCTCTCTTTCTCCAGCTGAACTCAAATACTAAAGTGTCGTATTTTGCACATTATTTGTTGTTGTAAGTAAACAGCTTTGCTTATTCATTCTGAGTACTGTTTATGGCAATACAAAGTAAAAAAAAAAGTATCGACTTAACTGTAAAATTAATCAATTAAATGGATAAAATGATGGAAAGAAAGATGACAAAAATATTTCTAAATAACCGTTTCTGCATATTGTAAATGGCGCATCCATTTAATCAATTTATATGAAAATGTTTGAAGGTAAAAATGTATCAATTTTGTAAAATGTATGCAAGGCCCATGTAATGCACTTTACTAACATTACTGTACATTTTGAGGGCATAAAAAAACTTGATTTGTTGCATCCAATTAATTTCATTTCACAAATATAAATATTTACAACATAAAAGTAATACTGTGCCAATATTAAAATAATATACTCAGATTAAAAGTAATGTGCAGCTAAATAGATTGTTTTACAGAAGAAAAATGGTCAAGACATGAATGGAAATATCTGTGAAGAAAAACAATACATTCCTTTTTTTTTACAAGTGAATAAAACAAATCATGCAGGATCTTTAGGTTTACATTCTGAATGAAAAAATTATTTATTACAGATGGAAATTGTTGCAAAAATATCAGGCAAAAGAGGATAAATTAAAACGTCCCCAGCCTAGTTTTAGTAAAACACAGTAGCACATCAGGAAACTTCCTTCCCTACTCATCTCCTCCACCAATATTACCCACAATCTGTCAGCAGACAGTTTTTTGTAAATTGCGTAACTTATAACTTAAACAATTATAGACTTTCAACTACATTTATGTAATGCAGTGCTTAAATGCTTAAGAATTGTGTTAGTAAGGAATCCTCAGTTTCATGGTAACTGTATTTTAGAATCAATTTGTCTTTGCATTTAATGTAACAATTAGAAGATGTGCCACACACAAGTTTGACGCATTTATGTGAGTCTTTGTCAGGCTTCTCCTTAACCCGATAAATGCTGAGAAGTGAATGTGTGGTGGAATAGTGACACATCTAAAATATATGCTACATACTTGGTTCCAGGGACTAGAAGAATGTGGTTTCATAGAAATTCATGAAAGAAAGACCCCTTGGTAACATTGTTACACAAGGTGCAAGCATGTAATACATGAAAATTGTGTGTCAGCACCATGGAAATCAAAAAGGTTGTGGTGACCTTTCATTGTTGCTGTTGCCGTGGAGCAAGCACATATTTCAACACAATGCATGCTAACACCCCTTTGTAAGGTGTAAGAGGCCATGGCCACTTAATTGTGAACTCTTGTATGAACTCAAGACGAAATCAGGCAAAAGCTAACCTGACTTTTCAAGAAACATGTGGCCTATCAAATGTTTCTAATGGAGTAAATAACATAGCAATCAGACATAACATTAAAATAATTTTCAGGTGAAAGCAGTGATTTTTGCTGTGACAGCATATCTGTCAAAAAATTGTTTTATATTAATATTTGTTTGGTCTCATAGGTTGGTATATGTCAGTGCTTTTAATAGATATAGGTGTATACAAATACATCCATAGGTTAAAAAATCCCCCTTAAATGTATGGATTCCTTAATGATTGATTGTCATAATTTCTAAATGTGATTGGATATTTAAAGCGTGGTAGACTTATTTTCTATGTATTGCTTTTAACGCCCTTTTGTTATGCATGTTGTTAATCATATTTGTAAAAGATTAATCAGGAAAAACTACTACTTTGCCACCTCCTTTGAATTCCTGTAGGAGTTAAAGTGTGGTTAGATTACACATTTCTGGAAAGTTGTCAGAAGAGTTAGCTGATTGACCCATTAATCTTAGGCAAGAAAGACTGACTGACATTATTTTGTTTCCACGCTTTTGTTAGCCTAAGTAGGTTCTTGTGCATTCCTAGAGTCCCATTTGCTTTTGCATTTGCAGTGATTTTCACTGCTGTCATTGGATAAAAAGGAATTTGTGGAAAGCAAAGAATGATTTTGTCTAATAATACCGGGGTGAATAGAGGAGAAAGAAATCCTGGCTGCACTGCAGATAGTTTGCCCTCTCCAGCCCTTGATAACCTTCCAGCTCCCTCTCTCTGCCTCCCCAGCCGTACACCGTCACCCACCCACTCCTTCCCACCACCTTCCCCCCTAACCCACCAATCCCTGGGGCTAGCATTTGTGAATTCATCACTGCCCTCACAACCTCGCTCAGCTGTCACATCGCATCTCGCACACACAGACAGTCAATGGTAACGCTGTTAGAGCTTTTCATACTCCACACACCCAATTTCTACCTCTCACTATAAGCCACAAGTAATGCTGGGCCATTTGTTCTGTTTTCTCATTAGATAGCCATTTCTATGCTTTTTTTTGTTTGTTAATATTATGAATTTGTTTTGAAAAAAAAATTATAGAATTAATGGTTGGTATAGTACCTTGTGTTAAAAATGAACATATTACGCACTTTTTCATAGTTGTAAAGACCTAAATAATTATGGTATGATCATTTAAAGGGATTTCATTAAATGATCATCTTCAAAGAATGATCATTTAAGAGTCATTCTTAATTCATGCTCTAAGTCTAAAGTGTTTGCCTTCATGCTTTAGATGATGAAGGCAAACATAGCCAATGTGTTTAACAGAGAAGTAATACCCTTTTAAATGAATAGTAAAAAAATTGTTATAGCAGTATGAGCTTTGGAAAGTGATAATCGAATCCCAAACAGAAATGAGTCTTAAAAAGTTCACAGCTTCTTAACATCATATTGACAGCTTTTAAAATTCTTAAAATTCAGCTTTAAGCTTAAATATACTGTCCTGTATAGTCAGAAACCATTGGAATTGATTGTGAAATTAGCTCTACAGAGCTGTAAGAACACAAATATAGACAGAGACTCATCATCATCCATCATCACAAAATGGACCCCCTGTAGTCTGTAATAATACACCGCAGTTGATATTTCACAGTTCCTTGCTCAGTGTGACACTCATGGTAACAATCACCAGAAGTGTACAACCCCAACAAAAGAGCATTTACTGCTGAAAGCTGTGAAATATGTAGGCCAGATCTGTATCTAATGCATATTGAATATTTAAAGTAAAAACAATTGTCAAGTTCTTTTGTAGAATAAACCTCTCATATTCATGTTTTCTTTTTAACTGTTACTGAGTCAGTGAATTGAATCCTTTTCCCTGTGCTGTCACCATATTGTGTCCTTTGATCCTGCTTTGGGATGAAAAGGATTAGAATATAATGAAAACCTAACGTTGCGCTAATCCATCATTCTTTTGTACACTCCAAAGATCAATAGTCTCACTGTTTGAAAACAAAATGTTCTATTTTGTACTTGTTAGCGATAAAATAGGACCTAAATATAAAAAGGGGGTGAGAACATCAAAAGCATCTAATGGTAAACCTTGGGGATCAGCATTTTTATGAAAGTAGGGCACACAACAGAAGAATGGGCTTAGCTGGAGGGAAGAAAGTGTTTCAGGAAGCTGGTCAGATGCATTGTGGAGAGTGCAGTGTGAGGACAGGGGGGTCTAGTGGGATGAGGGAGAGCTAGTGAGAGCATGACAGAAAACGGAACAAAAGAAATATAGAAGTGAGCGAATGATTTGAAGCCCATATTTTATTTACAAATTCCATAAAACTGGCTGAAGAGAAATGCAGTATTTAAAAAAAAAAAAAAAAAAACTCAGTACATCTGCCATAACTCAACATAAAAGTAATAGCACACATCAGAAGGCAGATGAGGCGTCAATTAAATAAACTGTCGGATCATTAAATCTGTATGAGAACACTGTTTTTCTTCCTCATTTGTCACTCAGGAGAATATTTGAGTTAGTTCTGTTAATTCTGTAAGATCATGTTTTGTATTGGTTCAGATTTTTAACCCTGCTTGTCAAATCACATCTAGCCTGAAGTAAAGAGATTGATACAAAGTGGTGCAATGAGATATATTATAGAACCTTTGTCGCAGTAGTAGCATTAGAAAACTTGTTTCTTGGGATACAGAGGGGGTCATGTAAGGATTTGTTTATAGCAAAATGAACGTGGCACAGTTGTTCTCTGCCTTTAGTATTTTGGAACACATTATCTGCCAATACTTATTCGTCTATGGCATTTTACAAAGTTGGAAAGTTCAGAGGAAGGGATCTTTGAGTATTCCTCCAAGAACATTTATGTCAATCTGAAATATAGATGCGTGATGCCTTGCTCTCTTACACTTTCCAGTTGGTTTAAAAACAAATTTATTGCACTTGCTGCAGGTATGAAAAAAAGGCAAATAAGGCAAGTATCTTTTTTTTCTTTTCCCGAGTTATAAAAATTATAAAGCCCAACTTAAATAATATGTTTGGTTATCCTTTCCATTTTCAAGGTTGTTTGAAATTAATTGGCCTCTGTGGCACAATCTTGTAATTACACTGAATGAGGAAAAGTGGAAGATAGATTAAAAAACAATTCTGTTATTTCTTTTATTGATTTATTTATTTATTTTTGAATTATTATGGGTGCCAGTAACTTGCATTGGTGATTTTACAAAAAGAAACTTTTATATTTCACTACTTTATGTCCCACACATGATGCAATAAATATCATCATTTTAAAGTTAGAGTTTTTTTTCCAAATTTTCTAATTATGTTGTTGCCATAAAAGTGTTTTACACATCTTAAGCATTGGTACATTTTGCAGATTTTTTATTAAGTCACTTAAACCTATTTCACAGTATATTAGAAATTCATTAAAATATAAATAAGCAAACAAATTCAAATCCTGTAAGTAAGTAATAAAGAAAAACATTTAAATGCCTTAATTGAAATAACATACAATTCCTCTAGAGCATTCTTGATAATTTCTTTTGAATGACTCTTTTTTAAATAAAATGTTTAAGCTAAGAACAGCATATTTCATAGGAAATTGATTTATTAGTTTATGCAAATTACAAGACTGACTTATTTAGAACTTATTGAAATATGCCATTTAAACTAGCAGAAATAACTTTTATTTTGAAACATGAAAGGAATTGTGAAATGTGTTGCATGGGTTTTTTATTTGTCCAGTTTATTTCTGTATTCTGTCATTCCTCTGTTCGGTTCTGTACTGTGTCTAGTTCACCTGCTATATACTCTGTGCATTAATTATTAAATCGTCAGAAATGAAGACCAACATCAACATCTCTGTTGCTTAGAGTATTTAGGTATTTCAGCAAATGGCGTTTTTTTTTTGAGTCCGTATGCTCCAGTTACTGTTAATCAGTTATTAAATTAGTTGACGATTATTTCAACAATTAATTCATTACGATTAATTTGATTAATTGTTTCAGCAAAAATTATCAAAGGGGAGTTCTTCCTTTACACCATAAAAATATTTTCTCTTAATAGCAACAGCACCGGAAAGTCAACACTACAGGTTAGTAAGGATGCAGAGACTTCAAGCACACACTTCAGGATGGAGTCTGTCAAATCAATAACACCTCCTTGTGCATCTCTTCCAAATCAGCTAGTGACAGCATGAAATAGCTTTTTCCCCCAGAAACTTTTCTTTAAGTATTAAGGAACAAAGTAGCTGACCCTTAAGAGCCCTGTCAATAAACTTGGTCAGAACTTTTGGACCAGTGAACAAAAGTCAAATTCATGACCAAAGAACATTTTTATATAACCATATATAAACTATTCAAACTTCTCACTCTAGTGCTGAAAGTGAGAGTCACTTAAAATATTTAAAAACAAGACAGTATGTTTTGTACATGAGGGGGTTAAAACGGAGTCTGAAGAGAAGTACAGGAAGTGTTTTTACAATAATCATAGACGAAATAGAAGAATGTGAAGTGCATTGCAATAATCTATATGCCAGACCTATAATATATATTTTTGTACCTAATGCAAGTCAGACTTACACTTACTCCAGCATAGGTAGACTGTATTGGTTCAGATTAATACAGTATTTTGGAGATAAAGTCACGCAAAGCAATGTTTGAAAAGATGTCACTGTGAATAACCACCAGGATGCACCGAACCAGTGGACCGTCGCCAATGTCGTCTCCTCTCGTGCTGAAATTCATTTTTGCTGACAGCCTCTCTCCCAAAAAACCCCTTTATCACCCATTCTCCTGGATGTATTTTTGTCGCATGTCAAAGCGAGGTCTCTCTCGCTCAATCACAAGGATTCAACCCTCCAGATACAGACACAGGTTTTCAGGTGTCATCAAAGTATGCTTTTATTGGATGCCCCAAAGAAATAAAAATAAAAAAAAAGTTAGGGCTGACCAAAAATAGAATACAATAACACATTGTCAGTCAACTTTAGTGAGTGACGGACTGAGCTTGTTATTGAAGTGTGCAGAGCTGACAAATAAAAAGAAGAGATGGAAACGCAGTAGTCACTTCTTCAATTTCACGCAAGACTGGCTTGCATCATTGCAGTATATCCCTATAATAAAGAGTGTTTGCTCTGTGAATAGCGATTACCTTTCCTCGCTTACGTCACATGGTCACTTCAAGGATTATACACACACACACGTTTGACCCCTGACTTTAACTTAACCCCACAATTTAATTACTGATGAGCTAAAGTACTTCAGTTATGTATAACTGAAGTAATTTTCAGTTACAACTTTTACAACACAGTGACAACTTTTCAAAGATTATATGATAAATATCATAGTAATAATTCATAATGTAGTGATTTCTTCTGTATTTGCTTTTTTGTTAAACTTACAAAAACTATTTTGTCAATACTTAATCATCAAACAAATTGCAATATTAGACGATGTTAACTTGAGTGACTATGTAAAAAAAAAAGGATTTCATTTATTTTTCTGTTAAAAGGGGAAAACATATCCCAATCATTGTGTGATCATGTGAAAAAGTAAGTGCTCCCTATTAACTGGTTGGGGCACCCTTAGTGGTAGCAGCAGCCGTCAAGTGTCTGAAATGAAAGGCAATTAGCCTTTTACCTTCTATATGAATTTTGGCTCACTGTTCTTGTTGAAGGTGTTGAAGTAAAGCTACACATTCAAGGACACCTGTCAAACCACCAAGCAGGTTGTCTAACATGGCTGCACATCTATGAAGATGATCAATATCAGGCTGACATTGTGGACAGATACACACAGAGCCCAGGCACCTCCACAACGCCGGCAGCATCTCTACTAACTGATTACCCTAACTCACTTATTTACGTGTTCACTTATGCCAGCAAGAAAAATGCTCTGCATCAGCATTAGGCTGCTGTGCTGTGTTTGCCATTAGGTCTGTGATTGCATTATGGGACATAAGCATGATTGATGCACATGGAAGAAAGTGGTGATGCTGCAGAGAGAGGATGCTGCACCTCCACAAATGCATCGCTTCATTTGCAGGATGATACATTTTGATCACTGCTTAAATGCTAAAGGAGGGATTGTTGGTTTTAGTATTTTGTTGACCTTTGCAAATGTAGTCACACCCTTCAAACATTTTTTGAGATTTCATCATTTTAAAGCCAAAAAATTTAAAGAAATGTTATATCCATCAATACAAAGAATGGACATTTATGAAGTGATAGGAAAATTTTGCATAGCTTTTCATTTTTAAAAATATAAACCAGCAAGGATTGTGTAATGTATTACGTTAACATATTGCTGAACTTTCACTGCAGTAAGAACTGTAAGCCTTTTGGGGCATGTCTAACAGCTTTGCACATCTAAAGACTAAATTGTACACAATTATTTGCAAATTTGCAGAAGTTCAGTCAGACTGGATGAGCAAAGCAAGTTAAGATTAATTTCAAAATATTACCCATCCAGAGTTAACATGAGTCTCTTGGCTGTCTTTTTCTTTTTATTAACAGTCTTGTTACCAGAGAGGTCGTTGTAAGAAAAAGAAAATATCCCGTTAATTTTGCAGTAGTTTTCCACTTTTGGATGATTGCCTGCCAAAGTAAATTGAAAGTTGGTATTTTTTCTTAATCAACTGCTTTAAACTTCTCCACAGCATTGTCCTCGTTGACCTGCTGGGTATCTTGGTCCTCATGATGCTGTTTGTTCACATCATGAAAGAAACCTCTGAGGCTCTTGCTGAACAGCTGGATTTATACTGAGATTATATGTAAGCACAGGTGAACTCCATTTGTCAGTCAGATGACTGCTGGAGGCAGTTGGTTGCCCTGGATTTTATTTATGGGTTTCACATTACTTTTATTTATAATGTGACAAAACATTAAAAAAAAAATCAAGAAGTATAAATACTTTTGCAAGGCGCTGTACAAATGCTATAAATATTTCAGTTTTTATTGTTATCTATAATCCTGCTTTCCTCTCAAATATATTAACAAAATTACAGCAAAAATATTAACAGTTAAATGTTCAGTGTCATTGATTTGTACACATTTACTTATAACACTATCATAGCTTTGCATTTGGTCATGAAAATGATTTCATTGGCTTATTCTGAGGACTTCTGGGGACAAAAGAGGCTGCAGCAAGAGGCTCCCAAACATGGCTGCTTTACCTGAGGCGATGAAATGATGCCTACGGATGGCACTGCACTATAAAAACTAGAATGTTCTTTGTCCCAACAACCCCTTTGTAAATCATTATTTCATTGCCTTATCGTCATACTGAGGAGTAATTTAACATCATAATATGGCATTTGCCCTTTACATTAGCCATAGATGCTGAGTCACAGCAGCATTACACATCGTTATGGCCCAAGTTCACACCTAAGGACAGGGTCTGATGAGTTATGGCCATAACAAATGACTTAGTTATGGTCTTCTTGCCATCTGCATTTTCATTTCTTTGACTGGATTTCCTTCCATATTGGGACTGATTAAATCAGATGTCTGCCTGATATTACGTGTTCTTTCTTTTTTATCATAGCTCTGTCACATCCACTCATCGACATTTAACTCTCTGGAGACCTCTGCTGCTCTTAGATTTACTGCCAAAAATTAGACAAACTGTTCAGTAAATATCATGCTTTATTTCCCTTCTTATCACTGTGTTCTTTTACTGCTCCACTACTTTTTGTATCCTGGCATTCTCTAGTTGGTAAGAAATAAGTACTCTCTAGTCCACAAACTTTAAAAAACTGAGTGACAACTGAATGTTTTCTTTGCTTGCAGGGATACAGTGAAAACATATAGGCTCTCTGCAGGCCGAACTGAAACAATAGCTCAAATCTCTACAGCTAAGATCTCTGACAGTGGAGTGAAATCTGGGAGTGGCAGCTGCTTCTTCATGGTCATCTGCCATTCAGAGGCCAGGTGGTTTGATCCCTAACTCTACCTCGTGCTCAATTGTTCTTGAGCAAGAACCAGTGAGCATCAATATGCTCACTGGTTCTGTATTTTCTTGGTGGAAAGGTTGTAGCATTTATAGGATGCAAACTTTTAAAACCAGGATAGGTTTGACTGTTCAATGCACTGCTGAGTAAAAGTTGGACCTTGAAAATATTAGAATAAGCTTGTGCAGAGAAATCCAATGTGTCTATCAATAATTCATGGGCACACACTGAAAGAAAGAAGGATTGTCAGCTACTAGATTTTCTTTTCCACTTAGTAAAACAGTAATTTCTGCAGATGATGGAACAAGTTTCTTTTTTAATTTGTATTTGTTTAGCAATCTTCCCCATTCATCCCGATTAAACATCTTTCTTATAGCACTGTTTCAGTCCCACTAAAGATCAGGGTCTTCAGTGTCTTCTCGAACGACAGCTACTTTGGGAAATGCACCCCATATGCGGACATGCACCTATCATATTGTATTTCCTGCAAGCCGATGATGGCTGGCACTTCTGTTGACAAGCGTAGATCCAATGTCTCCTAAGCCCAGGCTCTGACAAGATCCTGAAGATACTGTGTCTTAAATAATCCCTCAGAGAAAGGTTGTGGGATGGCTAAGGAGAGGTGGGCATACTAATAAAGAATAGCTTGCTAGCAAAAGGGACTTTTCATTGCCTTGTGGGTGCACACTGAGACATGCGACACTGAAGTAAAGTGACAAATGAAACTACAAAGATCTTGATCACTATTCAGCTTCATTCTGTCAAACAATGTTTTCACATACTGTTCTTCCTGGTTTCTTGATTATCCTTTCCTGTAAGGAAGGGAAGTCTGAATATGATCACTGAACTAAAATATTCTTCGTACTTTCGAATTTGCTCATTAATCAGAGCTGAATGTTTGCAATATCCAGTACAATGAAGTGAAAGCTAAAAAAATTCCTTCTTTCTGCAGCAGAATTTAAGCTTTGCTTTATGTCACAATACCTGTCATGTGAGCTAAATGGATCGTAACAACGTATTACAGAACACTGACTGTCCCAAAAAGCGTGGCTCTCCAACTCTGCCTTTTTTCATTTAACTCCAATATGACCATGTTTATCTTATAGTGGATATAACGAGTCTACATGTTCCTGTTACAAAGTCACATTTTCGTTATGTAAAAATGAAAGCATTGTAAATATTTTCAAAAGAGCTTCCAATATTAGCTTGATCAATTTAACTGAAAAACGAATGTTAGCTGGAGAGATAAAAGAAATAAACTTGGATAAAACATCAGCAATGTTTCATTCATTCAAAGGTAATTCAAAACAGGATAAAAATATAGAAGAGTGATAGAAGTGGAAAAAGTTTAAAATGATTTTTCAAACACTGTTTTCTTTGTTGCGTCACAGCATTTTAACAAGTTTGTAAATATATTTTATGTCAATTTCACAATTTATTAAATGAATGTGCCTGCAGGCAAATCTGGTACAGTAAAAATGATTCGAGTACAATAAGCGTGATACAACACAATTTTTAGCTTTTATTGGATTTTGCCACAAGTGAAACCTTGATCTGCTGTTAATGAACAACGTAAGAACCAAACTGATGCTTGACAGGGAGAATGGAAAGAAAGTCTAGGGCTTCTCTAATAATGATTTTTTTTTAAAGATGACTCTAAAATTGAACTATTTAAACAGATGACATATTTGACATGAACCAAACACAGGATTGGTTCCTGTATTTTACGGTCTGGAGAGATGCTGTAGTGCAGCAGCCAGCCCATCATCACTGATTCACCATGAACTCTACCAGAGGTCAGTGGGTGTTCGAGAAAAATGGATCATACGTAACAAAAAAAATGAATATGATAATGCAGCATGTCAGTGACCCACATGATGTTGGGTTACCACTTCCTTTTAAGATACATTTTGAAGAACCCACTCAAAAACCTAAATCCTGAAAGTCAAATGGGGCAAAATCTTTCTAACACTGATGTCAGACAGGCAAATCAGACAGGAAGCATCTTTTTTTGTTATTTCGACCAAAAAAGGGCTAACAATTAGTAATTGTTGTTACCCCAAGATAAAGACTGGTGACTATAAACCTAAAAGAAAAATGAACTATGCAAAGGCAGGATGGTCATAAAATTTAGGTCCTCCAGAAGATGGTTCTTATTGTTGTCAGGAAGGTGTCATTGTTCAAGACCCCAACCCTAGCCCCTTTTTTTTACTATCAGCTTACTGTCAAAAGGTGACAGTAATGTGTACTGTGAGTGAGCAAAAAATACATATATCTGACACATTTCAATCCGCACTGAAAAGAAAACATTTACAATGTACAAATGATTTTACTTGTACATTTCCAAAAGTAATTTAGATCAGGCTTGTCTTGATTTATTTTTTCTTTTAATAGCTTCTACTCTAATTGACTGGGCAAGAGACAGTAAAGATATTGCAGTCTAACTAACAAAGGCTCAGTGTTTAAAGTCAGCATTAATTGAAGCTCCTGACCTGTATCTGCATTATTGCATGCACTGCATAAAATAGTGATTCACATAAAAAAAATGCCACCCTCGCATCAGTTGAGTGGGTGGCAGTGTGTGCTTAGCGTTCTCAACTAATAGCTTCGTTAATCTTCATGTCTCTGGTTGTGAAGCTCTGGTTGTCCTTAATAGGTAATGCAAGAGAAGTTCTTTGTGTTTTGTTGTCTCTGTTCTCCCTTTTTCTGTGTTGTAAAAGCTATTCTGCCTGTCAATTATTATAGTCCCTCTACGACTCTGTACCATCTGGCATGTCAGATATTGATATAAATTAGAGCTGCAGAGACATTAGGCTCTAAAAGTTAACTATTTCTAAAAAAGGGAAATCATATTGTTCTACATAGAAAAATTACACTGATGTTAGAAATTTGACTTTTACCTGCTTTCCATTATATTATTCCAACCCATTTTTTCAGTTAAAAATGTTTTAAAAAAAACATTCTGGATATTCGAATATAGACTCTTCAAAGACCCAGTCTAAAGCTTTAATCTTGTGCTAATCTTTTTTTAGGAATGTTTCAATAATTTTTGATATGTGTGAGTTCCCTTGCACAATATCTCAAAAACTAGAACCTGTATTCAATCCATGAAATCAGTTTTGAGAGGAGAGGGAGAGGGTTCTGGCTAAGTATTTTTTTTTCAGTTTGTAAATTTTTTTCATTGTAACCTAAAACTACAAAAACATTTACCTGGCATAGCTAGGAAATAAATTGAGCAACCTCTCATTATTATAAGAAACTATCACATTATGGGGACATGCAAATTTGTTTTTTCCTAAATCGCCATAACGACAAAGTTTGTCGTTTTAATGGGATGTATATTTTAGGCAGTGGCAACTAGCCCTCCCTGGACAAAATCCAGGGAGGGCTATAACGCCAAAATAGACATATATCAAATATATAAAAATAAATAAATTATGGCAATTCAAAGCTAAAAACACAAATAAAATTTCAATTGATTTCAGATTTATTGTTCTTTTTTTATATACAAAAATAGGCAATATAGTACGGGAAACCTGTTATTTTTATTCAGTTCAATCAACTACATTTTTGGGCCTCACTATATGTGGTCACTTCCACCTGCATGACTTCTTCAGAAACTGTTCAGTTGAAATTTTCTGCCAGCTGAATATTGGTGTTTATTTGTTTAATTACCTAAACTCTAAGAGAAGCATACAGTAGCATGCAAAGCATTGTTTTAAACTACTGAAAATGGCATACTGTAAAGCTGCAGACACAATTTAGTGATTCTTGATTAAATAGACTCGTACATTGCAACCCCCGCCCCCACTGAAACCGCAGTGTGTCATTTCCACTGTGTTGTATAGATTAAATCAATGATAATGAGTGCTGATTAAACTTAAGAGGGGCTGATGAGCAGATTTTCTGATGAGCACAATCAGTCAAGGCATGCTGGCACGCTGCAAGAGTTATTTTGCCGTGCAAAATATAAAGCTGCATACAAGTTCCTCTCAAAAAGCCCTTGGAATGAGTCACAATCTTATCACAAGAGAAGAATCCAACAGGTCTGCTTATGTAGCAAGTTTACACAAACTGAGATATTATTTTTTACCGATACATATAAACATAGAAATATAAATCATCTTCATGCAACCATTTATTGTGGTAACTGACCTGTACTTTATCTAGTCCAGAGGACCTCAAAGTGCCTAACATTACGTTCAATCCTTCACCCATTCACACTCACACCATGATGGTGATAAGTTGCTACATTGTAGCCACAGTTGCCCAGGGCAGTCAGACAAAAGTGAGGTTTCCATGCATTAGAAACTATTTCATGCCACTGAACCCTCTGAGCACCACTAGCAGGTGAGGCAGGTAAAGTGATTTCCCCACAGATACAACAACCGAGACAGAGGGGGTCAAACTAGCACCTCACTGGTTACAGGACAAGCTTCTACCACATTAGTCCATTTATTATGTTACACAAGTCTATTTTTACAGGTATGTTTGACTTTGTTGCTGATATTTTTAGGAAGTTGTCAATGGGCATCATCAAACCATCAGGTCTATCCATCCATGATGGTGGTTGGAGTTTGTCCTCTAATCAATGGAAGGCTGCCTCCTTACACACTCTGACCAATAGAGACACAACAGCTTTCCAATATCTTTCTTCAAGTGTTGGTGCACTGACAGAAGAATGAGTGTAAAGCCAATGAACACAAACTCTTCTGGATCAGTTTTACTGATGCGGTGGTCCTTGGCTTTTGGCTGAGGGGCAACATTCACAAATGGGAGCCCTTTTTCTTTGTCTCCCTTGTTTTATAAACTTCTGCTGCTCTCTGCGGGGGTAGACACAGGGGTTATGGAGAGTGGCAATTACATGTGTTAATTTATTATTCACTTCAATAATATAACGTAATCCAATGATTTTCCACCACGAGAAGGTAAATACACTATCTACTTTAAGTGTAATGGGTAAGGGTAATTCTTTTAATTATTGACATTATTAACATGCCATAATTAATTTATTTATCTTCCCTTCACTATAGACAGACATAACAGATGAGTACAATCAATCTACAAAACGGAATAGAAAATTATTTTTCTAATAAATCTAATTCATTATCATTAATAGACAAGCTGTTTATAAAACTTGTATGCAACGTGTGTCCCTGATGACATTGGCCAATGGAGGCACTAATGTGTTCAGTAATTGTATGCAGTGAGTAAACTGTACTCTAGCTGAGACATTAACCAGGAGAACTCAAACAAAATATGCAGCAGCATTTTCTTTCTATTTTTTTAGATAGAAAGAAAGCAAACTTTTGCTTTTATTGCTTTTTCATAAAATATGTGATGGATGTAAGTCCGTGAAACAAAGCAACAAAGCATTCATGCGTTTGTACACATATCTCTTTATAAGACAGGAATCTTCAATATGAATCAAGAAGATAATATCACATTATTTTTATGGACATAGTACGGTTGGCTTTTCAAAATATATTGCTTGGCCTTCCTGGTTTAGGAAGATAAATGCTCTATTTGACATGTCAGTTGCAATTTTAAAATAAAATGCTAAATTACAATTGCAAAACTCCAAAGGCAGGGATTTTAAATATATTGTTTCTTTAAGGAAACTGAATCTAGCTGCCTCTGAGTAGGTCAGAGGTCCTGATAAGGCTGCAAAACCAAAAGCGTAAAATGACTCCGGGCAAAATGTGAAGAGAAAATTTTCTTGCAGTAGAAAATGAAAAGGATTGGCATAATCACCTCTTGAATGAAGAAAGGTAAGCTCTGCACCCAAGAAGGTTCAATCTTAGAGTTTTTGACCCCATGCTCCTCCAAAGAGGCAGTGTTATGTATTTTTCTGGCATGTAGTGCCATTTTATAGCACAACAAAGTGATGATTTTAACTTCAGCTGTTATACCAATGCTAAATATATCAAATATTGCTTACAAGAAAGTTGCCTGTCTTTTTAAAAACTCCTGCTCTTTTTGAAACTTTGCCTTCAGGAAGCCAATCCTGAAGGTAAGTGGTATAAACAGTAGATGGGTGGATTAATTTATAGCTGGTCATAAAGACTAAATATGTGACACACGTTCACTGCATATTTTCAACTCACTTGCCTCCTTGTTTGTATGTCACTGGCATGGTTGGACATTTCTTCATTATTCTCTTTCTTGTTGCCTTGATTCCGGAGCTCAAAATGATTTCACGGCTCACTCATGTTAAATCAATCAGGTCAATTTCCACAATTCCTTGTTGCTCAAGGGCGCACCAGTTACTCTGTTGAAATCTCCATCTGTCCAGTCCCATCTGTGTTGAAACACGGCCTCGCTCTGTGCTGGCTCACAGGTGAAGTTTGTCGCCTGATCAAGGTTAGCAACCATCTGCACTGTACAAATGTACAGTTTTTTTCTTGAATGAGACCAATACAGATTATAAAATGGAGGATGAAAAGACACTTTTAATAATAATAATAAAAAAAAAACAGCACAGCAAGGTGCGCAATTGCTTTTTAAAATAGTTTTCCAATATACCGGCGTGTTTGTCTAGAAATATTCAAACACAAGCGGGAAGTTGATGTTTGCCAACAAAACAGACATTTCCTGAGGTGATATTAAAAAAAAACAGATGTTAACGACAAAGTCTGCACAGGCTTTGTTTCTGCTCTAATGTCAGCAACATGTCAACATCAGTGACAGTTTATAAAATTGTCCCCTACAAGTTGTCAATTCACTAACTATTGTAGTTTTTTCATTTATTTGACTACATTAAATTTACTGTTGTGTCATTTTGTTTTCTTCTTTCAACAGCACAGCAAGACAAGGCTGTGCAAGAAGAAACTATCTGACCTTCAAATTAGTGCATCAATACATGACTGAAAAAAAACATCCCTAACACATCTTCTCTTTCCCCTTAGAGTTCCCTTGTGTCTCACCGAACATTTAACATTGAGTAGCAAAACAGTCGAACTCATGCTAGCTCAAACTTGTGATGGTTATCCGAGTTCGATGATGAGATAAAAAGCATTGGGACTTTGGTCCTCCAGACAATTAGGGCATCTCTGTTCTTTTTAAATGATCTTATTCACAATGTGCTTTCAGTTGCATGATCTGAGGTGGATTATAACTATTTATAATATCAGTGGATGAAACTTCAAAAAGCAATAAAATAAAAAAAGAATAAAAATTTTATCTCTTGGTTTTGTGTTTTATTTATGGTTTGTTACTTGTGACTCTTATTTTCAGCTGTGTTCCAGTCAGCTGACACTGAACTTAAATTTAGACCAAAGAAAGCCTGGAGAACATTTTATGAGGCCCTATTTTTGTGAAAACTGTTTAATTTTTAACAGAACCAGGATTAGTCACAGTGTTTACAACATACTACTTACTGTAAATAATGGTAGCAGTAGCATCATGCCGGCTGTTTTGCTGGTAGAAGTTCTGGTTCAATAAAATAGTAATACTGAAGCTTGAGTACTGCTTCCAACTTCCTCATTTTTCCACATATTAATATAATTGCCCCTTCTGGCAGACTAAAAGCTGTGACTTTGCCACAGTGTGATCAATGTGAGGCCACTGTGGCTCTGTGGGTAGAGTAGTCGTCTTGCAATAAGGAAGGTTGTGGGTTCGATTCCAGCTTCCTCCTGCCACATGTCGATGTGGCAGGAGGAAGCAAGGCACTTAACCCCAAATTGCCTACCGAGCTGCTGTGTATAAATGTGTGAGTGCTTGTGAGTGTGAATGGGTGAATGTGGCTCTAGTGTAAAGAGTTTTGAGTGGTCAAAAAAATGATCGGATAAAGCGCTATATAAGTTCAGTCCATTTACCATCAAATATCCAGCCAGAAATTTGCCAAAAATGTATTGATAACTGAAAAAGCACATACATGTATGTGTTTGTTTCATGATCTTTGCGTTTCTTTGTTTTGACTTTTGTGTTATGTTAAACATTGATTCTTTAGTATTCTTTGTTCTAATCTATGTTTTGTATCACTGGCTACTTCTGTTTGCCTTCTGCATACTTTGTTTCACTTTAATAATCCCTTCTTACGGTTTCGGTGACCCATTTCCCTTCTCAGTATCCCAGGTATCCAGCTGTCATTTTTCTATCCTTTTCTCTGTTTGAGCTCTGTTCCTTCTTTGTGCCAAGTTTAGAGCCATCCCTGGCTTTCTCACTTTATGTTTTGAATTTCTACTCATGGACATCTTTATGCTGCAATTTTATAAAATTAATCAACATTTGGGTCACACATTTTCATAAATGTTTACAGTCAGCATTTGAGTTTAGAATTGTTTTCTGTCTTTTTAACTTTATCAACTGGATCTCGTTGGGTTTTTATTTGGTTATGTAGGTGTATTAGGGTTAGGTTAGGTTTATTAAAATTAAAAATAAAACCCAGGTGTTATAGTAAAAGAAAGCCCTGGACATCCTCTTGGCCCCTGGGCTTAAATCAACTTGGAATGACCAAAAGTAATTAGATGTCAAGTCATTGTAGTACTTATTTGATGTAATAAGCATTAGATTATTAAACCCACTCCTAATTCATAATTGAATAGTGTCTGTGCTGCATTAAACATTGGGTTTTCTTGTGACTCTTGAAAGTGGAGTCAGTTTGTGAGGAAGGGAAGTTTTATGCCCTGTGGAGGACCAGACTGGAACCTCGTGGCAGCTCAGCAAAAGGGGAGCTTTATTTTTAGCAGCTGAACTACAGGAAGTAGAAAAGGAGGCCAATTCTACCTGGCAAGATATGTAGGAATTATGACATCGGCTCAGTCGAGTGTAAACTAAGCACGGACAGGTTGGTACAATTTGATAGGTTGAGCACTGTTGGGGAAAAGAAGGGATGGAAAGTAAAACAGAAAGACATAAAAGATAGTTTAGAGCAACAACAGAAGTCCCTCCTATACAGACCTGATCCTGTGAGGAACTGTGTGTAGCTTAAAATGCTAGAAATTTTAAGTAAAGTCTAGACAGAGGAACTGTTTGGAAAGTTGCCATGATTTCTTCATCTGGGCTTTCCCAAAATATTTGAAGATATTACATTTTTTGAGAGTGTAAACTTTTAAGAAGGTTTTTAATTTTTTTCCCTTTCTCTCATTATTCTGAAATTTAACAAATATAAACACTTTTGGTATTCATACTGAGATTACATAACAGAAAATTTTTGTATATTTTATGAGACGGTGAGGAAAAAATAAACCTTTGTTTTATTTTTATACAGTAGCATCTCTTTTCAAATGCATTTTTTATACCGTGTCCAACTATTTTGGAGTGAGGTTTGATTTACCTAGGTCACGCAGCTTCTGTTCTCTTTTTGTTATATTGTCCTGCCAAGCCTGAGAATAATCACTGACCCACTGAAATCTCAGACTTGGCTCAGTGTGTGATTGGTGGTACTGCACATCAGAGATACAGCTCATCTCAGACACTGTTGCTTTTCAGTGATTCGTTCAGGTGCCAGAAACCAGTGAAATAGAGATTCAGTGCCTGCAGGGCCTGAAGAGGGAGGCTTTTGTTGCTTTGTTTTGTTGTTCTAAGCGTTGCTGGTTTCGTGCATGAAAAGGGGTGAACTGCCAGCCACCATGCTAGTATGCAGCTCGATGGGAAGTATAGTATGCGCTCTAACAAATCTTTTTTTTGTCATTCAGTATATCATAACAATGTTATTGTCAACAGAAGAAATAATACACTGTTTACAGAGTTTTTCTGTTTTTCTTTAAAAAAAAATTTACACAATGATATAATAACATATTAAAGTACATATTATATATGCACAGATGTGACTTTCCTACCTCACAAAACAGAAACTGATGTCTCCTTGACTTGGTCGATTTCTGCTTTCATCTATAGGCCTGGAACCACTACTGCCACCATGTATGAGGTAGTGGTGGCTCTTCTTATTCATTTTATCGGTTAACGGGTTTTTTTTTAGGTTTTGACATCTCTCATGAGCGCTGAAATTTGGGAAAACAGCTGCATTTCATTAGACCATACCATGATAGAACAGGTCAAACCAAACAACTAAATCTAAACAGAAATAATGGAATAACATTGTTTTTCTAATGTACAAACTCTTTTACATAACTAAATGGCCTTCAAAATGAAACGTGTAATACAAGGTCACTAAAAAGGTTACTTTAAAAAAAACAAACAATGCAATACAAAAAAGAAACCCTTCTTTTGGTAGAGTTCAGTGATGCAATCAGTGACACGCTGCCATTTAAGCAGTAAATCATCGGCCGCCTCCTCCCACACACCTACTCTGGCTGTAACATCTGAAATGGACAAACAATGGTGTAAAAGAGAAAAACAATAATTTACCATGAATGTACCTTGAAACAAAATAAACATTAATAATGGTCCAGAAGTGTACATATACATAGAGGTAAACTGCAGCATAATGCTACCACACACAGCCTCTTGGCAGCCATCTCTGAACAATTTGAGCACATATTTTACATCAGTTATGTAAAATATCTCGGCTTTATCTTGTCCTTTTTGTCCCATATTTTCTCTAATCTTTGATTACCACTTTTACAACAGCAACACGTTTAAATAATTCTGTGGCACCGATAACTAATACCTTTTGAAGTGACATTTTGTGAGTTCTCTTCGAACTGTAGCCTTAAGGACGCAAATGAACAAATATCAGGAAAATCCTAATAGAACATCTGAACTTTATTCTAGTCAAGAAGAGCTTCTCATTTATGATAGTGGATATGACATTTTAAAAAAACTGAATACTAACACCAAATCAAAGGTTTTTGTGTGGTCATACAGATGAAAACAAGTTATTGGATCTTTTATAAATTTTTTAAATTCCTCCAATACATTTGCTTATTTTCACTGCACAGGATACATCTCACATTACATTTGCAAAAAGTTCTTAAGTGGTTTTAAATTGGGCATATATGTACTTTTTTTTACCTGGCACTTTTACAGGGGTGTGTATACTTTGTTGTTTTTAAAGCATATTTGCAGTGTCCACTGTGCCATAAATCGCCAACTGTAGGATGTTTCCTTATTCTTCCTAGCTTGTGTATTTTTGTTTCTGCAAAAACGTTATCAATAAATAATGCTGGCGGCATCTAAAAGTGTGACTGAAATGCTAATTAGATTTGGTTTCTGTCTCCCATGTCCCACTGTTGGTTTCTGGTCTTCCAGGGAGTTATTTTTGAGCCAAATGTGGGTCACGACTCACAAGGTGTTATTTTTAAGCATCAGCCCCTTTAGCCAGCTTCTGAGCCACAATAAATTCAACAAGGCTTGATTTGCATTTTTTAAAAGGACAGCTTGGAGGGCTGCTGCACTTCCTTGGTTCTATTTCTGTCTTTTCTCTCTATAATTTCTTCTCTGATGCCAGTTATTTCAGGAACATGTACACTGAGGAGATGCTATGTCTGGCTTTGGTAACGTCTATTGTGATGTGATTAAGACACCTACTGCCTGAAGATGCTGTATCCTCACAGTAAAACTGTTCAAATACACAAGAGAAAGTACAGAAAGATGCTGGCGTAGCACTGGGTATAACACAGATGGACTTTAATTAGTTTCCAGGATCTATGTTACAGTCCTCAGCATCTATATTTAAGCATTGAGAAGCTCTCCTCATATTTGTTCCGCAGTTTAACTTTGCCATTAGTGTTTGGCTCTGGTGACTGACCACATTTTGGCATGGGACTAAATTATGATACGGCTGCTGTAAGCGTGGGTGTCGCTGATGGCTTTTCTACTTGACCCCTTTTCCATTACAGAGTTTGACTGAGCTAGTATTTAATATTCTGCTACTATTTTGGGTCTTTTCTCAAATCCAATTAGGTTCCCGAATTTACTGGATTACAACACCCCCATTGGGATTTTAAAAGCCTCAGTTAAGTCTTTCCAGACTTATCATAGACATTTTAAAGTGAAAATATTCCAAACACCGACTCATTTGGGTGTAGAAAGTTGTATATACAGTAGCTTTGCTATAAGTTGTCAGTTTGCTTACTGCTGTGATCAGATGTTAGGCAAATATGTTTTTTATTTAAGTATTAGACTTAATATCAAACTGGGTCTGCTGCAGACATAATTATTCACATTTTGAATCAATTAATCTGTAAAACCTCTTCACATTGCATCAGGTTTGAACATGGTCTGGACATTCAGAACATCTATTGTAATCTTAATTTGGCTTAAAAATGTACTTAGTTCTAAAAAATCTTAAAAAACATAAATTAATCAACACATGAAAACCAAAAGAGTGCAGTATGAAGTTGAGGCTTGTGGCACCTACTTTGTTACAGCTTAAACTTGAAAATCACACCTGAAAGTTACCATTCAAGGAAAGTGCAACATTAGATACACTTATTGTCAACATTTATCATGATTTTGTCCTTCTATTGATGAAATACTGTTGGAGCTTACATGAACATCAAAGTAAAACATATTTTTATGTTTTTAGATCAAGAGCTCCAGAGCTGAACATCTGTTACAGATCCACAATAAGGTTTTAAATTTGTCTGAAACAGGGGTAGATTAAAACCTCAACTAAAAACACATCTAGACATGTTTTGGGAGCTGATTATTCTTTGCTTAATATATGATTAGAAGTATTTTAAGGTCTACCTGATCTCAACATTGCAAATGTATAAGTAATGGATTTGCCGATTCAAAGTAAGGTTCAACACATTTGGTTTTGTTTGTTGATAAAAAGATTGACTTTAAGGGATTTACAGTTTAACATATTAAGCCTTGACATCAAAACATTTTAACCCAAAAAAATCAGATACACTCAGCCACCTATGGGTCACACAAAGTTTAAGCAGACAAAACAGATGGTGTGGAAAATGGAGTGAAGGGAACAATTGGTAAAACCAACTCTTAGGTGATACCTGAGGCAGCCCTTTCTACTAACACCCTTTGTGAAGCTTCGATTATCACGGGGAATTTCAATAACCATTTGCACCTTCAAACGTGTCTAAAACGTCCCACATTCTGGTCAGGGAAGTAAACAGCTTATAGATGACAAAAAACATCAAAATCATTCATAAGATGGGAGAGTGGGTCCCAGGTTAACTTTTTTTCTGTGGTTACAAATACATTGCATTGTTCTTTTGTTTTCATTCTGAATGCATAATTTGTTCTCGTTAAGCCATTGTTTAATTAACTTCC
This sequence comes from Micropoecilia bifurca, assembly GCA_903067075.1. Lineage (NCBI taxonomy): Eukaryota > Metazoa > Chordata > Actinopteri > Cyprinodontiformes > Poeciliidae > Micropoecilia > Micropoecilia bifurca. Next base: position 393 of record CAEGAF010135678.1, on the reverse strand, counting down.
ATTGTTTCCAAATGTTGTTAAATCATTAACATGCAAAATATACTTTAGCAGATTGAGAGACAAAAATATCCTTGTATGTCTCAAACATCTTTTTTGGGGAAAAAATATGTTTCTACCAGGAATATGTCAAGTAGATGTGTAGCTGCCTAAGGGCAGCACTTATAGGTTTGAGGGTGAGCGCTCTTGCTTTCTAACCCAACTGTTTACTCTGTCATAGTAAAATAATTAAAATGCTTTAAGGGAAAGAATAGTTCAAGACTGAGGGGCAATGACACACAGTTCATGGCAATGGAAAAACAAATTCATTGCAATAAGTCAGCAGCAAGAGCATCAAGGTAATTGAAGGCTGCCTGTGGGGAAGAGATCGGAAGAGCACACGTCTGAACTCCAGAC